>JAODAL010001102.1:0-249428 GCA_025379985.1 Phyllomedusa bahiana | reverse complement strand
TTAGAGCCAAAATCCACAATCTGGCTAGGCCCCACCTTCCCCTTCTGGCTTTTTCTTCTGCAGGTCATACAACGGGCAGTGTAACCCAAATACCACAAGTCTGGCTCAGGCACCACCATCCCGGGTTGGGCTGTTTAACTGTTCTGCATCTATATTTGGCATCAAAATTTTTAAAAAATGTTTCAATCCTATGAATGTGTGCATGCCCCTAAAATGCCCCAAAAGTTTGGCACATTAAAAAGTGTCACATATGTTATCGTCCCAAAAATTTTTGGTGCGACTGTTTATACATTATAAACGGGCTACAAAGCTTTTTGAATCAGAAAATTGCCCACTCCGTTCACAATGTGCCCTTAGTAAATGAGTTTTAAAAGGGTTTCTGACCACATTATTAGTTTAAACTTGTGGGAAAGGGGGTAATTAAAAAATTTTCCAAAATACATGCTGTTCTGATGTTGCTTCATTTCAGATTTAGAACACTTCTTATCTCCTGATTATAAAATAAACACTAACAGCTCAAAACGTAACTTTTAGCCCGACCCAAAAAACTAAATTACCTTATATAAATGTCCATAATGGAAAAAAAACAATTGCAAAATTTTTTTTAGACCCAACTGTACCAAAAAAAAATTTTTAAAAAAAAATTATTTTATCTCATATTAAAAAAAAAAAAACCTAAAGGTAAAAATTACGGAACAATAAAGCCTTTCATATCATGGAAAAAGGGAGAAATAAATTGGTAGAATAACCGAGGACAAGAAAGTGTTATATCACTCAAACCGGTGTGTACTGAGGAAAAGGAAAATATACCTGGTCAGGAAGGGGGGGAAATGGCCCAGTCAAGAACTGAGTAAAAGCCCATGCTTTTTTTGTTGTTTGCGTTTTTTAAAGCAGTTGAAAAATACAACATAAATGCAATGTTTGAACCCAGCCTTAATGTTAGGCGGGTGGGAGAGTGATCACTGAGACCACTGGCCACCTTGAACACTTGGATTCACACTGATCTATAATTTTTCACCTATTCGATGTCTGTGACTGGATACCCTTTTAACTTTAAGAAAATACACAGAATGAGATACAAATATAGATAAATATGATGTTTAATTTATTGATTTAAAGATTATTTTGTAGAAGTTTTAAGGGTGATTTTGCCCTTTCTTTTCCTTAAAGTGTTTATCCAAATTTTTTTCGCCCCATAAAACCCAATTTTCAAAGAGTCATATTAAAACGAAACAAATATTCCTATGAAATAATAAAGGATAATAAAAAAATTATTAAAAAAAGGAGGTTTTCCCAAAAAAAACAAAAAAAAAATTAATATTCACAAAAAAAAAAAAAAAAAAAAAAAAAAAAAAGAAAGAAAAAAGGCAAAAACCCGGCTGGAAGTGTATTCTAAAGCACCGCACTCAGTGAAACTTCTTGCGAAGACCAAATAAAATTGTACTGGATATATATATCCATAAATTTTGGTTGGTATTTTTTTTGGGGATTGTGGCCAAAAAAGTTGGATTTTTGGTTCACAGACCGAGCCCCCTTCTTCCCCAAAGTTTGGTGTCTCCCAGGTGGCTTTGGGGAAAAATTTTTAAAAGAGACTTTTTTTGGATATGTTTGAGAAATGGGTTTTCTTGCCCTTTCCATAAAGGCCAATTTGTGCGGTACGCGATTGTTGTCCTTGGAAAAACTTCCCACCTAGCTGTAGTCTCTGCAGTTTATCCCCGAGTGATCATGGGCCCCTTGGCGATCTCTGAACATCTTTCCCTTTTTTGAGAGAAAGTTTAGAAGGGCGGGGGGGGTTTGGGAGATTTGCGGTGTCTATATCTTCCATTTCAATATGATCGTTGCACAGGTCCTTGGGGTGTTTAAAAAATTTGGAAATTTTTTGTATCCAAAACCCGCTTTAAACTTCCCACAACAGTTCAGGACCTGCCTGGTGTGTTCCCTTTGGCTTCATGATGCTCTCTGCGCTTTAAAAAAAGAACCCTGAGACTATCACGGCAGTTCTTTTATACAGAAAACTTATTACACACATGGATTATATTTACTTTTTCATCATTAAGGACAACATTGGGCATTCAAGATCCTCACTGAATTCTGGGGGGAAATTTTTTGCATGTAAAGGGGGCCGAAAATATTCACGCCCCATTTTCAGTTTCTTTTTTTTTTTTTTTTTCAAAAAGTTTAAATATCAATAAATTTCTTTCCCATTTAACAATGTGTCCCACTTGTTGTTTTTCCCAAAAAAAAATTCAAATTTTATATCTTTATGTTTGAACCCTGAAATGACCAAAAGGTTTAAAAAGTTAAGGGGGCCGAATACTTTCAAAAGGCACTGTAAATAAATGCAGACTACATACAGATGTTTGTCATATTATGAAAGAATGTTTTTTTCACTTTAACTGTGCCTCCATTGAAGACTTATGGTCCTTCTGCTTGTTCCCGCTGAGGAATCGCTATAAAATTGGGGGGAAACCTTGGGGTATTTTTGAATTTTAAATTTTTTTGAAACAAGATTTTTAATCAAATAACAATATAATTTTATTTAAAATAGCACCAACAAATTCCGCAGCACTTTACAATAAAAGGGTAAAGCACAGACAAACAGACATTCATTTAAAAAAAGCTACTACAAATCAACACGAGGTGTGAGGGCCCCTGCTCGCAAGAGCTTACAATCTATTGGGGTGAATGGGTGAAAAAAAAGGGTGACAGGTCTTGGTTTACAAGGGACCAGGCTGTTTCATAAATAGGGTGTTATACATAAAAAAGGGGGGTTTAACCCCCATCCCAACCCCATAACATTAGGGGGTAAGTCCCTTGGGGTGAAAAAGTAGGAAGTGTTGAATCTGTGACGAATTTGGGGGGAAAAACATTAGGATCTTGTAGCCCTTGTTAAGAAGATGATTTTTCAGAGCGCACTTAAAACCGTAAGGGTTTTGGTTCCCTTTTCCATGGAGTAGCCGTTCCAGAGAATCAATACGTGCAAAAATTTTGGGAGAGGGCAGGGGGAGGTTCGGTTTAGTGAGGAATGTAGTCTTGTTTTCAGCGGAGGAGGGGAGGGTGGTAGACGAGTGAGGGGGGAGATTACGGGGGTGCACGCTGTGGAGAGCCTTTATGGGGGAGGGTGAGAGTTTATGTTGTATTTTTTTACTGAATGGGAAAACCAGTGCAGTGACTGACCGGGGTGAGGCCTTTATAGCGGCTGGAAAGAAAACGGCCTGGCTGCTGCATTCGGGGACGATTGGAGAGGGGAGAGTTTACAGAGGGGAAGCCCAACAAGTAAAGTTACGTAGTCAAACGAGAAAGAATAAAGAAAACAATGGGGTTTGAGTTTTTTCCACAGTGAGAAAAGGATGGATTCGGAGATGTTCTTGAGGTGAGGTAACGGGAAAGGGGCCCGGGGAGGGGGATAAAGGGGGTAAAGGACGATCGAATTAGTAAAAACCCCAAGACAGCGGGCCTGCTGCCTAGGAGTTAGGGGTGGTGCCAAAAAAGAGAGAAATAGCAATGGGGGTTGGTTAGAGCCCCGGGGGATGATAAATGTCATTTTAGTGAATTATTTTTTAAGATAGGGAGGACATGATATCAGAGAAAGCGGACAGCGTCCTGGTGTTTTGTAGCAGGGCAGGAGTGATTTTTCGGGAGGGGTGTATTTTTGGGTGTTATCACGTAGAAGGGGTACTGGAAGAAAAATCCTTTGATGGTTTGCCCCAAGGGGGGATTGTAGAGTAAAAAAGAGGAGAGGACCAAGAATGATCCGGGGGAACCCCGAAGAGAGGGAGAGGAGGGGATAAAACCGAAAATGAGAACTGAAGGAGCGGTCAGAGAGGTAGGAGGAACAAGAGAGAGGGGTGTCCTGGATACCGTGGCGGGAGCCGGGAAGGTGGGATAAACAGTGTAAAACCCGTGCAGAGAGATCCAAAAAAAGGCAACACGAGTAGTTGCCTGAGATTTAGATGTGGGAGGACTTAAACTAGAGAGTTTTGTGGAGTGTAGGGTGCGGAAACCGATTGAGAGGGTCAAGGCGAGAGTGAAAGCATTCCAGGAGTTGAGAGATGAAGGGGGTTAGAGACTGTTGGTAGTTGTACACAGGGGGGTAAAGAGGGTTTTTTTTTAGAAAAGGGGGTTTTATGTGGCGTGTTTCGGGAGGGGGAAAATCCCAGTGGAAGAGAGGGGGTTACAGATTGTAGTAAGGTGAGAGAGGACGCTGGAAAAATTGGACTGGAAGGGGGGGTGGGAAGGGGTCAAAAACCCCATTTCACGCCCAAACCCCGCAGGAAAGGCCCAACGCAAAGGAGGTAAGGGAAAATTTAGAAAAGTTTTGCCGGATTCGTCAATTTTATCTTTGAAGTGGGGGGCCAGGTCCCAACACAGGGGTCAAGTGCCGGGGCCCGCCTTTAGGGGTGAGGGGGAAAATGGAAGGGGTTTCGAACAGGGTTTTGGGTTGTTGTGTAGTGTTGAGTTTAGGGGGGTAAAAATTTTTGTTTTGGGACAATGCAGGGCAGGTGTAAGTCCTGAGCATGAATTTTGTGGGAAAGTCTGCAGGGCTTTGACTTTTCTAAAAGCCCTCGCACACCTGGAACACGGCAGTGGCGAGTCTGAGGCGTGTGCCAAGGGGCGGGCGTCTGATCTGGTGGTGTGGGGGTGGAGTGGTGCCAATGTCAGGGGGGGTAGAGAAGTTTATAATAATCTTTATTTAGTAGCACCAAAATATTCCGCAGCACTTTATAATTTAAGGGAAAAAATACAGCATTACAATTAAAATTTCTTACAGATGAGCAAAAGGGGGTGAGGCCCTGCCCCGGGGATAAAAACTTTAGGTGTTGGGGGGGAGACAAAAGGGGTTTAAAAAAGTGCGGGTTTACAATGGTCCACCTTGTTACATAAATAGGAGGTGGTTTCCCTAAAAATTGGGGGACCTTGCCACCCGAAGTACATCATATACAATAAGTGCCTTTTGAGTGCCCCAGTGAGGGAGTGAAGAGGTGTTTAAAAGGTTTGGGGGGTTTGCAAATTTAAGGGTCTTGGAGGCCAGATGAGAAAAGGTCCTCAAGGCACTCTTAAAATTCGAGGGTGTGAGGTGCCTATTGGAACTGCTACCGGGGAGGTATGGTGTCCCTTGTGAAAAATTTTGGGGACGGGCATGGGAGGGTTTTGGAGTGGGTGTGTAATCTTTTTTCAGCAGCGACGGAAAGAGTGGGTAGGGTGGTGGATTGGGGGGGGCACACTGTGGAGGCTTAATGGTGAGGTGTTAAATCTTTCTGGGTTTAACTCTGAGGGTGGGGTCACCCTTTTAGGGCGGGTTTTTCACCTGTTTGGGCATATTGGTGTTTTTAAGATTGGATTTGAAATTCCAAAATATTTGAACAGGTCTCTTCCTTTGTATATTTTTTCCATTTGAAACTGAGAGACCACTTGTGGATCCTTGCCCCTTTAAAATTGGATCGCCCGCCCTTTATTGACCACATAGTCATGAGTGATCCTTTAACCCGTTATTTGTGTGTATGACTAAAAAACCCTATTTTTTTAGAAAACTGCTCTTTTGGGGGAATTTTTTTTAAAATTGTCTATATTTCTCCTTCTAAGATTTTTACGTAAATATTTTTGTAAAAGTTATGTTTTACCCGGAATTCTTTCTGGTTGTGTTGTTTAATGAAGTTAAATGGACCTATAAGGGAACAAGTATTGGGTATTTCATCAAGATACCCCCTAATGGTTTTTAACACACATAATAAATGTGATACAAGGCAGTTTATTACATGATTGCAAAAGTAAATCTGCCGCCGTGTGTCCATTTGCCCTGCACTCTCTCTTTAATTCAGGCAAATTGTATTTTTTAATCCATAATCTCTGCAAATATTCCAAAAAGTTACTGCAAAAATCTGCACAGATTGCTAAACTGGGATGACGGTTCAGTCTGCAACAACTGATACATCCATGGATTCTAGTTCACACATCAGATTTCTGCACATTGTTTGTTGGCTCTGTTGTCAGCACAGTTGGGTAGTTCTGCTTTAGCACGGGTGTATTATACTATGCACACTCTTCTCATGTTATTGTACGTGTACAGGTTAATCTCCCTAAACCCAGCACTTGATTTGTACGTGACAGCTCCTTTAGACGCAGCACTACGTTTTACATGACTCTTACTTACACAGCTGCATTAGCCGCCTCATTCATATTCATAAACTGCTGCATTTCATACAAACAGCCTACTGTGCCCCATCAAGTGTGTGCAAAGCAACGGTCAGCAGCAGTCAGCGACTAGAGTGCACATCTCCTATGATGTCCACCAGGTGGCAGGTGAGTCCATAATCCACAGAAGAAGAAGATGAAAGCGCGATTCCAGGGCCAGATTGCTTGTAAATGCACAGGTCAAATTACACTCCAGGAAGATTAAAGCAAACAGATAGGAAGAGTTTTCAGGATTCTATTTGCATGATCCTAGACCCAGGAATCAGATGCCACACGATTTTTCAATCTCCTATGATGGTCGCAATAAATTATCTGGAAATTGACATTCTCAGCTTCAAAGTCAAGGTCTCGAACCAGTGACATCTGATCCCACTACACAAGGAGGTTAAGGATTCCATAGACACAAGGGTCATTTGGCCTAGTGAGCGGAGGATGAGATCCGTTCCGGGACAATTAACCTGTTGTGGGTTTTCCCTGACCAGAGCAATGAGCACTAGGTACGTGGCCCTCCTAAGGTGGACAGTTTTGGAAAGTAACAGCAATTTAGAGATTCATTTTTATGAAACCTTAGAAACATCTCGTCACCTGCCTTTATACATGTCTTCATCTTCCCTGTTCACTGACTTAACGGTCTATGCATTATTATAATTATGTTTTTTTTATTGCTGGATCACACTTCATTATTTATATTGGTACCAAAAACATAAAACATTTCTTTAATTTCTTTAATATTTCTTTCTGATGACTCCTGTGTATAATTGTAACTAATAATGTAAAAAGATGTATGAGTACAGCTCACCAGACTCCTCGGGTGATACGGGGTCCGCTCCTCTGCTTGTTGTCCCGGTACGGTGCAACTGGGAATCATCCGGCCAAAGATGGGATGATAAATGAACATAAATCCATAGTAATCCAGCACTCATGCACACGGGGCATTATAAATGTAAAGAAAGTTCACTCTTTATTGAAGAATCCATAGAAACATGGTTAAAAACATCCAAATTCCATGGTGATTTACGCGTTTCAGGCTTGCTCCTCAGCCCTTAATCGTAACGTTACGATTAAGGGCTGAGGAGCAAGCCTGAAATGCGTAAACTGACTTGGAGTTTGGATGTTTTTAACCATGTTTTTATGGATTCTTCAATAAAGAGTGAACTTTCTTTACATTTATAATGCCCCGTGGGCATGAGTGCTGGATTACTATGGATTTATGTTCATAATTGTAACTAACCTGTATCCAAATATGTGCAGGAAATGGTTAGCAAACATTTAGATCCAGACAATTTGCCACGAGCTGTAGAAAATACATCAGAATGGATCGTGGGATTTGTACTGAACAAGAGCATCGTAAAGGGACCTGTTACCTCTCATCTGTTTTAGTAAATGTTTGTATTTTCCATGAACAACAATGCAGGAGCATCTTTTCTTGCATGGTGCTGTTCTAAGCAGGGCCGTTCCTAGGAGCGGGCAGGGCGGGTTTCACCGCGCCCCCTGTGACGCTGCGTCCCCTTGGCGGCAGAGCTGAGATCCCTGGGAGCTGCGTGCAGCGTAAGCAGCGTTATGACGTCACGCTGCTTACACCGCTCAGCAGCTCCGGACCGGGACGCGCGGACCGAGGTCTGGTAAGTAATTACAGGGGGGGCATCTACTGGCTACAGGGGGCATCACTGGCTACAATGGGGGGCATCACTGGCTACAGGGGGGGCATCACTGGCTACAATGGGGGGCATCACTGGCTACAATGGGGGGCATCATTGGCTACAATGGGGGGCATCATTGGCTACAATGGGGGGCATCACTGGCTACAAGAGGGGCATCACTGGCTATAAGAGGGGCATCACTGGCTATAAGAGGGGCATCACTGGCTATAAGAGGGGCATCACTGGCTATAAGGGGGCATCACTGGCTATAAGAGGGGCATCACTGGCTATAAGAGGGGCATCACTGGCTATAAGGGGGCATCACTGGCTATAAGGGGGGCATCACTGGCTACAAGGGGGGCATCACTGGCTACAGGGGGGCATCTACTGGCTACAGGGGGCATCTACTGGCTACAGGGGGGCATCTACTGGCTACAGGGGGGCATCACTGGCTACCAGGGGGCATCTACTGGCTACAGGGGGGCATCTACTGGCTACAGAGGGGCATCTACTGGCTACAAGGGGGCATCTACTGGCTACAGGGGCATCTGCTGGCTGCAGGGGGCATCTACTGGCTGCAGGGGGCATCTACTGGCTGCAGGGGGCATCTACTGGCTACAGGGGGCATCTACTGGCTACAAGGGGGCATCTACTGGCTACAAGGGCATTTACTGGCTACAAGGGGGGGCATCACTGGCTACAGGGGGCTACTACAGGGCTACAGGGGGCATATTACATGGCTACCATATGAGGTGCTATAGATGGGGAGTTTGTATAGAGATAGGAATTGGTAGAGAAGTGCTGATAAATTGAGGAGTCTTAAGATATTTGTTTTGTAAATTTTACAGTGAAGAGTCGGGAGTAGTCGTCATGGCGGCCTGGGACAGATGGAAAAGAAGAAGAGAAAGAGAACAACTCTTCAGAGACGTCTTCTGTGAGACACTAGATATGACTACTATAATCATTTATATGTCTGCAGAGCATGTGTACACTGGTATCCACCACTGTATGATCACTGTATGGCGGTAATATAGGTTGTAGTATAATGGTTTGTACTCAGTAATGGTCAGTTTGTATTATTCAGTCACGATGTGCTAGTGAGAGGTGGTCATGGTGTGGTGGTATTATTCGGTCACTGTGTGTTGGTGCTATGTGGTCCTAGTGGTCTTGGGATTCGGGTTGGTGGAGCGGTGTTATGTGGTAACTCTATGACTTTCATTTAGTAGTTTTATATGTAGCAGATTGTGGTAAAGCTTTTTGTATATTTTGGCTTTGGTTTATGGTGATGCACTGTGGCGCCATATGTTACGGGGAGGGGGGGGGGGGCGAAATTTCTTTCTGGAATTTATGGCTAAATCGACAACTCAAGTTCACTTTGTAATTATAACATGTGACCCCACAAATTCAGATACGGTCTCCAATGACTGCACAGTACATTTATCTCTAACATTGCTTATGGCCGTACAATAATCAAGAACCTATCATAATCCAGCACATATCAGGGTCCGTTTCTGCCAGATTAAAGAGAACCTGTCACATAGTTTATGCCCCCCCTTGCTGAGGGCAGCACAAGCTAGTGACAGACCTGCTGTTCCCAGCGCTGTGTCCCTTATTCTGTAAGATGCTGGAGTTTCAGAGCATTTAGGGGACATGTATGAATGGGACACGTTTGCTCTATTTTTAACCAGGCGCACTCCAGTATTAGGCGCATTATATAGCGCCCGCGGCACTTTGTAATGTAACTAAGATGCGGTGGGCCAGAGGTGTGTCGTACTACAACCGTACGAAGCTACACATTTATAGTTTCAGTACGGCAAATCTAGGTGCATTACTGCTGGAAGAGGTAGAGCACTTTATAAGTGGTTTACCTGAGCCTGAATTGTCGCTTTGTAGCTAAATACAAAATAGCGCTAAATCTATCACCCGCAGTAGAACAGGTTCATAGATTCAGGCACATTCTACGCTACTAATGCACGCAAAAAAAATGGCGCCTGGGCACCAAAAATCATACATGTCGCCTTATATGCTCAAATCTGGCATTTTTCAGCCAGAAAAGAGTCCATGTAATTAAAGGTTGTTGTCTCACTACATCGATTCATCTTACCTCAGTCTTGTTTTCATGTCTGTAGCTATAAAAACCAGTGCTGGAGAGATTGAATAGGTCTGTAGCTATAGCGACCTGAGGAGCTGATGCAGCCCATACAAGAGGGGATATCTAGGAATAGGTAGGATATTGCAAAGTGACTTGTTTTGAAAGATCTTTAACATAAAAGGCAGCAATCCTTGTAGTGAGACAACCCCTTTAATGACCCATCCACCTGAACCTAGCCCCGCCCACCTCACAACTGATTAACTTATGACTTTGAATAGGTAGAAATATGGGAATAAGTGTCAGGTGGGTGGGGCTAGCCTTGGGTGGGCAGGGCTAACATGAATAAGCTGGACTCCTCTCTGGCAGAACAGGCTGCAAACTGCCAGATTTGAGTATGTAGGGTGAAATGTATGATTTTTGGCACCCAGGCGCCATTTTTTTGCGCGCATTAGTAGTGAAGAATGTGTCTCGATCTATGAACCTGTTCTACTGTGGGTCATAGATTTAGCTTCTTATAAAGTGCTCTACCTGTTCCAGCAGTAATGCGCCTGGATTTGCCGTACTGAAGCTATAAACGTGTCTCTTTGCACGGTTGTAGTGCGACATGCTTCCAGCACACCCCCAATCTCAGGCGCAATACAAAGTGGTGCAGGCGCTCCGTAATGCGCCCAATATTGGAGTGCACCAGTTTCAAAATAGAGCAAACTGGGCTGCACTAGTTTTCAGGCTGAAAAGACACCAGACGTCTCTCGCAGCCCCGTTCATACATGTCGCCCTAAATGTTCTAAAATTGCAGCATCTTACAGAGTAAGGGACACAGCGCTGGAAACAGCAGGTCTGACACTAGCTTGTGCTGCCCTCAGCAAGGGGGGCATAAACGACGTGACAGGTTTCCCTTTAAATGCTCTACGACTCCAGCATCTTACAGAATTGACACAGCGCTGGAAACAGCAGGTCTGTCACTAGCTAGTGCTGCCCTCAGCAAGGGGGGCATAAACTATGTGACAGGTTCCCTTTAAATGCTCTAAGACTCCAGTATCTTACAGAATAAGGGACACAGTGCTGGAAACAGCAGGTCTGACACTAGCTTGTGCTGCCCTCAGCAAGGGGGGCATAAACTATGTGACAGGTTTCCCTTTAAATGCTCTAAGACTCCAGCATCTTACAGAATAAGGGACACAGCGCTGGAAACAGCAGGTCTGTCACTAGCTAGTGCTGCCCTCAGCAAGGGGGGCATAAACTATGCGACAGGTTCCCTTTAAATGCTCTAAGACTCCAGTATCTTACAGAATAAGGGACAGAGCGCTGGAAACAGCAGGTCTGACACTAGCTTGTGCTGCCCTCAGCAAGGGGGGCATAAACTATGTGACAGTTTCCTTTAAATGCTCTAAAGCGTCTCCGCATTCTGTGGACAGAATAAGGTACATCAGCGTGGGAAACAGCAGGTTGTCATAGATAGTGCTGCCGCTCGCAAGGGTGGCGATAAACTATGTGACAGGTTCCCTTTAAATGCTCTAAGACTCCAGTATCTTACAGAATAAGGGACACAGCGCTGGAAACAGCAGGTCTGTCACTAGCTTGTGCTGTCCTCAGTAAGAGGGGCATAATCTATGTGACTGATTCTCTTTAAAGGAACTTCAGTGTTGTATTTAAGGTTCTTCTGAAAAGCCGTCTTTGCTCACAATCTCCATGATCGCAGACCAAATGAAGATCTATCTCACGGCAGATCAAATGGAAACCGAACGGTGTAAAGAAATCCGTACGGCTGGTTACTTTAGGCGTTGGCGATCATTCATAGAATCCCACTATTCTGACAGAGAAATTGAACTTCTGATGCAGACATTTCAATACACAGGCTGGTACTGTAGTGTAGGGAAGGGATCGCTGGTTCCTTAGGTAGATTAGAAATTTGAAATTACTTCTGGGGAGAGGGGGCGAACGGAAAGGGAAGGGGGACAGCTCTTTTAAATTCCTCATATAGGCCCTTTGGTTTGGTTTATGACTTCCTGAGAAAATAGGGAGATGTGCACACACTACAAGAGGTTCTCGATGTGTTATGTTATGTTTTGAGTAATTGGTGGAGGATACTTATGTCATTCTGATTCAGTTTCCATTATCTGTGCTGTTTTGAGCATCTGTTTTCTGAACAAGCTTAACTATGTATCTTACTATTGTATTATTTTCATACTTTTGGTTATTGTGTAACATTATTGGAAAATTTTATAAAAATTTGTTATAAAAAAAAAAAAGGTTCTTTTGAATACATAATTATACATTTGTCTTGGGTATTTACTGTGACAGGACTGCAAGGTAAATATTTTTTCGGAAAATAAAAAGCAATCTCATTGTGCAGAAAAACAAGACAATTATTAATGAATCTTGTGTCCTTTCTATGTGCAAACATCCGATGAATACAAGTGGCACAGAGTTTCCTTATGATCAGTCTGAGAGACTCTAGGGGATTGCTGGTGGTGTAATAACTCAAGGGAAAAGCCAGAGAAAGATTCTTACTCTTCATGAGCACAAAATACATCATGCAATACTGCAGCCATTGCCGTCTCTATGATATAGGGATCTCAGCTTCTCAGTAGATACATGTGGAACATCTGACATTCTTGACACACATTGAGGGGCTTATTTATGAAGGATGCTATGACAAACTGTCTGGCCATATAGGCGTGCCAGGAAACGCATTTAAAGGGGTTGTACCATTCCTATTAAAAAATGAAAACACTAAGCTCCTGGTAGCCCATTAATAAAACCAACAAAGTGAAACTCCCCTTCCTCCACTTCATCACTGGCTCTCCCCAGTCTTCTGTATATGTTCTTCTTCTTGCAAATAGTGATGTCACCCCTGCGGCCACTAATTGGTTCAGGTCAGCGCTGGTCAGCGCTCAGGTGCTTCTGCTGCTGTCACTGTTTGGAGCGGTTTCTGAACAGTGATGTATGGGAAGTGGCACGGGACATGTTCAGATGAAGAAGAATATAAACAGAAGACCCGGGAGATCCAGCACTGAAAAAAAGCAGTAGTGGGAGGTGAGTATACAATTCTTTTTTTTTTTCCATTGGGGCACCAGGAGCTCAGAATTAATTTTTTTTAAAAGATCTATACAAATCTCCTTAACAGGTTTTTTATGGCAAAAATGGGGGGCATAGCCTTAGGGTGTGCAGAGGCAACCATTGCTACCAGACCCTGGAGCTTGCGGGGGCTCAGCGGCTTCTCTGCTATATAAGGAGACACCAATATTATAAATGGCACATGAGAGGTAGGGATCCTTTTACAGATTTTCATAGGGAACACAGATATTTACTAAAACAGACATATCAGGAGATGTCATGGTTCCTCTTTCGAAGGTTTCTGAGTTTTTTGTTACTGTAGATTATGGATATGGTAATGCCTAAGCCACACTGACAGCTAACCACACTTTCCAATACTACAACTACTTAGGGGGACATGTCTGAAAATGGTCTTGGTCTAAGACTTTTCTTTGTTGCCCATAGCAACCAATCAGAGTTCCCCTTACATGTCATATAGTGCCCTGAAAGAATGAAACGGGCGCTCTGATTGGTTGCTATGGGCAACAAAGAAAGTCTTAAACAAAGTTAGTTTCATACATGTGGCCCTTAGTGTCTATGTTCTCCTTACGACATTCTTTTGTACCAAATCAGTTTCGTAGGGTTCATGCACACAGTAGTACAGAGTCGCATAGACATCAGACTACAATACACGTTCTGCCGGGTGAGTCCTCGGTGTGACTTCTAGAGGAGATTACATTACCAAGTCCACAAGGACAGTCCATGCAAACTCTATGTGCCCTGTGTAAGGCAGTGTATGAAATGTGTGAACACTATGTTGAGCGTATGTACCGGACTACCTTCATGCATTGGGCCCCATTGACCCAAAGTAAACTAGTGTCCTTTCCGCATTCATCGCTGAGGTGTGTTTCGGCATGCCCTTTTTTGACTCTATAGAATGGCGCAGTAGACTACACTATCACGCAGTAAAAAAATTAGAATGAGCCGCATACATCTTTTTCCTTATAAACCCTATGGGCGATCCGCGCTCTTATATCCCTACATATTGGTTTAAGTTGGAGCCTTACGTCAGAGGCATACATTAGAGAATAGTACTGCTGTACGCCGCCAACAAAAACCCTGATGTAATGTGAACAGAGCCCGAAGTTGTAGGGATGCAGACGTATAGCATGAAACCTGTAGAAATCTATGGATGCATAATAAGTATCTATTTGACACACCGGTTTTTATACGCTGGGTACCAATCAACCCACCATTAAAGCTTCTACAGGGCTGGTCTCTGAGTCTCCAATTTCCTAGTTATACAGAGATACATTCACTGTCCTTATACTGTGACATAAACAAGGGGATCTGTGATATAAGACTCCCAAGAAACCTGACGGACGTCGCACAGGCAAATTATAAGTGCATCATGATGATCTTTCAGCTTCCCCAAAAAAACAAATAAACCCAAGAAAAGAAGTCAGAGAAGAAAATGGCTCAAGAATTCATATTCACATGTGTATGACTGGAAGAAGAAATGTTCTAAAAACAAAATAGGAGAAGGAGTGGGTCCAGCGAATCCACGACAAATCCAAAAGTAAAACTTAATAACTTTTAATGATGAATGAGGTTGATGTTTTTAATGCATCATTAAAAGTTATTAAGTTTTACTTTTGGATTTGTCGTGGATTCGCTGGACCAACTCCTTCTCCTATATTGTTCCAATACGTCTTGCTCTGGACGGGACCCTTGTGAATCCAGTCTCCTAGCTGAATTGCTGTGGGTGAGCTGACCAAACAAACCCTGTTTTCTTATACGTCTAAAAACAAAATGCAGTAAAATTCTGACATTAGAAAAGACATTGGGGCACATGTATCAGGGCAGTTGTGCCAGATTTCTGCGCAATTTTTGCCAAAAAATGCTGGCCTACATGCTTTACACTACATCTGTTATGTGTTTTGTCCGACAAAAAAGGCATGACCTCGGTAAAAGGGGCTAGGTTTCATGAGAAGGGGGCATGGCTTAGCCTACAACACTGTTCACCATAAAAAAATGCACCGGCCTTTGGTCACACTTTTAAGAGGATTTAGTATTCAGAAACCGCAAAAATCTGACCTCATAGACCTCAATAGAAAATATGTCCACACAGCTCAGATTTTCCGAGGTCAGATTACAAAACCGCCGGTTTATTGGACATACCCTATAATCCGCTGTATTACGATGGATTCTAGTACGGTTCAATGTTAAAGGGCTGGCCAAAATCCAAAAACCGAGCACAAAATCCACGGTACGGCAATTGTAAAATACCACTGGATTTCTGACAATATTTTACCATTGCCGTGTACACATCGTCAGTTTTGGTCTTTTTTTGGCACGCAGGGCGCCGCTTTTGTCCGCAGTTTGTGGATTCAAGCCCTTGCCCTTTATACACACATGTTCATGTTCTGCCCGAAAACGTGGCGGAAGAATGAACATGTTCTAAGTTTTTCCGACCTCCGGCCATGTAAAAAAATGTCTGGCGGAAAATCCGTGCAGTGGGGACTGCTGAACGGATTTTCAATTAAAGGAGTTGTCTCACTACAGGCTTTCAGCCTACTTCAGTGTGCCTGGCAGTTGATTTCAGGGGCGTGCTTCTTGTCTGCCTTTTCTCCTCCCCCTTCCCCCCTCCCCTCAGCTCACAGAAGGCTCTCCTCCTCTGACTGCAGGAACGTCTATACAGCAGGGGGATGGCGAGGGGCTTTGCTGCCAGGGTTAACCCTGTGTGTGCCTGCCTAGACCTGCTGCTCACTGCTGGATCAACTGCACTCTGTTGCTCCTCTCCACAGAGTAAGGAGACAGGAGAGGGCTGTGAGTGTGGAGAGGTCTGTGAAGCTGTGTATGCTAATAGCAGAGCAGGGGGGATGTAAAGGTTCCTATACCCCCTGCTTAGCATACAAATCTCCACGGACATCTCAAGCAACAACAAACAAACCCTGTTCTGTGCTGTCCTCCCATCAGAACAGATACAGCGCAGCTGTGAAGTGTGTTACTATAATCATGATGTGTCACTAATACAACAGAGCAGGGAGGGATATGAACCGTTCACATGCCTCCCTGATCTGTTCTATTAGTATAGTCAAAGCTCCACAGACACATTATGATTATAGTAACACACTTCACTGCTATCACATCTACTGACCACAGATCAGCCTCATCTCTGCTCTCCTCAATCTGTGTAGAGAGCAGGAGGGAGCAGGCACACACAGGGTTAATCCACACAGACACAGACGCCAGAGCCCTCCCTTCCCTACAGAAGCATACTGTGCGGGATGGGCTCTGTGCTCTGACCTGTATTCAGAAACAGATGAGTCACCAGGACTGGCAGCCAGTGAGATAAAGATCAACAGGTCAGTGGCTATAGTGATTTCAGGAGCTGATGCACTACTAACAGGGATAACTCAAAATCAGTAGGACATTTATAATGAACATATATTGCAAAGCTGCTTGTTTTTTAAAGATCTTTTAATTAAAACCCAATCATAGTAGCGAGACAACCCCTTTAAAGTCAATGTAAAAGGTTGACAGACGGCTTTCAAATCCGAAAACCGTCTGTCAATCCGACTGAAAACCTGTGCCGTTGGGACAAGCCCTATGACTGTCTAGACCAATTTATCAAAACTATGTAGACTAGACTACTAGTCTCTAGACTAAGCTTACATTGTCTAAAAGTTACATAGTTTTGATAAATCTGCCTTATTATAGCTATGGAAAACACAAAACCACTGATCCATTCACCGATTCATGTAACTTCTGCAGGTCAGTAGTTAGAGATGGTAATGACACAAATTGTGATACACTGGTTAAGCAACACTTGTGCATTTACTGGAATTGCTGCCCCTAAAGTCATGTGACATCCGCGATTCACTTTGTTATTATCCTCCAAGATACAAATCTAATCTGGAAAAGTAACTTTCTTAGCTGCAGTCTTTACTATTTAAACAGGAAGGGAAACAAGTCAGAAGGATGAAGACAAATGAGCATTAAAATTGCTGATAACTTCCAAACAAAGAGTATAAGCCATAAATTCACATTCGCTCTGACCTCTTGCTTTCAGGATCAGTGGATAATAATCACAACTGATATGAATAATGGTTTGGTTTTGTGCTAAATATAGCTTTCAACCCTTGTATATGTACCCTTACATATAACACTATAAGGGGCCGTTACACAGCATAGGACAAATAACGGTCGGTTTGCCGGCCGGTATTTGTCCTGTTTTGCGGCCGTCCCCACGGACGCGGGGGGGGGGGGGGGGGCTTTTCTCCGCGATGAGCGGAGAACAGCCCTCCCCCTTCCCATTGAGCAGCACATCTTCCGTCGGAAACCGGATGGAAGATTGTGCATGTTCAATGTTTTGTCGCCGGTACGCCGGCGACAAAACTGCCGGGCGGAAAACCCATGCAGTGGGGACTGCTGCAGGGGTTTTCCATAGAGCACCATTGTGCGCATTTTTGGCTAGTTTTTCAGGCGGTCTGAAAAACCGCAAACCACCTGAAAAACCGGCTGAAAACCCGTGCCGTGTGGACATGCCCTAACAATGTAAATGTGCCCACCATTAGGGTGTGTGCAATGCCGAGCAGCAACCACCATAGTTGCCACTAGTCCTGAACTTGCCACTACTGACCATGTTTTCTAATGAGAATCAATCCTGGCAAGTGTTTGTAACTAAAGGGGTTAGGTCTGGGGTCTGAATATTAGGCTATTGTCTACACAGCACATAAAAGTAATTGTATTTTTGGTGGTCATGAATCGGAAAAAAAACAACTTTGACAGTTTTTGTCTGATGCGCTGTGCATCCAGCCTTAGGTTCTAGGCTAGAGGTGCAATTTGAGGTCTAAGTATTAGACTCTGAATACTGTGGTCTATATTATGGAGTCTGAGGTCTGAATTATGGGGTGTAGCTTGAGATCTGAGTTTTGAGGTCTGGAATAACCCAGTATCCAGTCTAAATTAAAGAGATTCTCCCATTTTATTGATCAGCTTTAAATATGTTGGCAACAGTCAGCGGCGCCATCAGAGTAGTATTGGTAGCACTCCAGTCGGGTTATTGATCAAATTAAAGAAAAAAAAAAAGGGCCACTGATATGATCCAAGAATAGTAGGCAGAAGCCCAGATATCGTGGCTGCATAGGGCCTTGAAATGACTTGTGGCAGTCCTGGAAAAAGTAAATAAAACATTCTTGCCAAATACATATCTGTTTTGATTATGCTTTATTTTAAAGACACAGTGAGTTATTTAACCTGCTTGTTTCACCTCTGTACTATAGCAGCTGTGGCTGGACTTGAGATAAATAGTGTCCGTTGATATAAGGAATCGTATACCTATATGCCTTTGGTCTAAAAATTAAGCCCATCCAAGGCTTTTTGTGACTTGTAGTAAACAATTGTATAGACCAATTAACTTTTATGTTCCTTTTTTTTATTAATCCAACAAATGTGCTGAATCTTCACACAGTAATTCCAAAAGAGTTTAAAAACAATAGAAAAGTGGCAAAGGTATACTTAGATTTCTAGCAGATCTGAAGACCAGTCCATAACCTCCTATCGGCATGCTGGACTTGAGATGTCACTGCCTGCTATGTCTTGTCAGCAGGAGGGGGCTAGGTGTCCAGGTTTGTGGGAGCATGCCACGCGGTCTATGCTCTTGTCTTATCAACGCTGCTGAGCATTGATAAGGGCTTAAAGGGGTTGTCTCGCTACAATGATTGAGTTTTAATTAAAAGATCTTTAAAAAACAAGCAGCTTTGCAATATACACAAACACTACCATGTACTCTACTTAAGCACGATGTAGAGGTGTAGAGAACCCTTGATATAATGAAATGAAGTTCTGGGTATACCAATACAATTTAAACCAAAACAACTACAGGTATAACACCTAGAAAAAAGATACATAAACCATAACTTTTAATCAGAATGAATAAGAGTTGGAAAAGAAAACGAAAAAACGCCCTCAAATATACCCTATCAAAGTCCTGTCTGCCTCAAAAATGGGGAAATCGCCCCAATAAGGCCGCCCCCACACTGGAACCTAAACTGACCCTGTCCCTAGCTCCATCTAAATGAAAAAAAGAAAGAAAGAAACACATATACCACAAATGGAGTGCACAAACAAAAAAGTGCTGTGATAAATAACAGTACAACCGACCACATCCGTTGGTTGTTCAAAAATACTCGGAATTGATGATGCATCATAGGAAGATAATCAATAACGCATAAATATTCCAACGCGTTTCTCCCCTAGATACTGGGGTTCATCAGGGAAAAATTGCAGTTGATAACAACAATACGGAACATCTAAGAAAAAATCAACAAGATGTATGCAATAAATATAACTCACGTCCCTTAATGATGGAAAACAGGGCTGGTAAGATAGAGGACGGGGTCCAGGATAAGTCATGTACAGATCCCCGCTATCTGATTACTGAGACAGGTCCAAGCAGTAACCAAGCAGTAAGCTTTGCAATATATGTTCATTACAAATGTCCTACTGATTTTGAGTTATCCCTGGTAGTAGGAGTGCATCAGCTCCTCAAAACACTATAGCCACCGACCTGTAGATTTTTCTCTCACTGGCTGCCAGTGCTGGTGACTCATCAGCTTCTCAATACAGGTCTGAGCACAGAGCCCCTCCCGCACAGTATGAGGCCACTTGTGATGCTTCTGTAGGGGAGGGGGAGGGAGGGCTCTACTCCAGGCATCTGTGTCTGTGTAGCAGTGCTGCCTGGATTAACCCTGTGTCTGCCTGCTCCCTCCTGCTCTCTACACAGATTGAGGAGAGCAGAGGTGAGGCTGATCTGTGGTCAGTACGATGTGACAGCAGTGAAGTGTGTTACTATAATCATGATGTGTCTGTGGAGCTTTGACTATACTAATAGAACAGATCAGGGGGGCATGTGAAAAGTTCCTATCCCTCCCTGCTCTGCTGTATTAGTGACACATTGTGATTATAGTAACACACTTCACAGCTGCCCTGTGTCTGTTCTGATGGGAGAACAGTGTTTGTTGTTGCTTGAGATGTCCGTGGAGATTTGTATGCTAAGCAGGGGGTATAGGAACACTTACATCCCCCCCTGCTCTGCTATTAGCATACACAGATTCACAGACCTCTGGCTCCATAGTCACTCATAGATCAGCCCTCTCCCTGCTGTTTCCTCTGTTTCCTGATTCTGTGGAGAGGAGCAGCAAGAGCTCGGCCACAGCAGCAGCACAGTGCAGCTGATCCAGCAGTGAGCAGCCTGCAACAGACCTAGGCAGGCACACACAGGGTTAACTCTGGCAGCAAACCCCCTCGACCTCCCCCTGCTGTATAGAAGTTACTGCAGTCAGAGGAGGAGAGCTGTCTGTGTGCTGAGGGGACGGGGGAAGGGGGAGGAGAAGAGGCAGACAAGAAGCACGCCCCTGAATTAAAAAATCCTATGCTGCCTGACATACTGAGGTAGGCTGAAAGCCTGTAGTGAGACAACTCCTTTAAATAAGATATTATCACAAAGGCTCTTAACATTGATAGCTGTAAGGCTAGGGCCACACAGCATAGGACAGGTTTGAAAACTGACCAGAAAACTGACCTGTGTAGACTTCTGGTCGTATTTTGCATTGAAGTCTATGTTCGCCATCAAATTTTCAGAGGTTTCTAAAAATACTAAAGACCACAACAAATCTGCCGGAAAACCTGTGCTGTGTGGACAAAACCTAACGCTCCCCTAGGTAGCAGCAGCCAGTGCATGGAGCCTCACATTGTCCCGCTGCTGCTATGGGTAGTCTCCATTAACAGAATTGGGAGCCCACACGTTCAGGCCAATAGCGGCCAATATGCCACCACAATGTCGCTGTTCCAAAAAACAATCGGCAGGCCTGTACTGTCCACGAAGCAGGAAGTAATAGCAAAGCGTGAAATTTAGTGATGAGGCGACCCCTTTGATGGCCTCAGTAAGACCCTTTTCAGACTACCACTGTCATATCAATTCATTAAAGGGGTTTTGCCACCATGTCATGTTGATGTGGGATCCTCCAAAATGGGTATTTAATCACTTTTCTAAATATATGTGATTACAAAAAGTAAAGACTTTGAGAGTTACAGCATTTCTCAATCCCCCTTAGTTACCTGAAAGCTTGCATTAGACACGACCAGAGGAGCTGACAGGCCGCCCTTGCTTGAAACACTTCTTATATGATGACAGGGAAAATGAATGAGCTTTTAAGGGACAGTAAAGAAAGAGCATTCTATGAGTCTGCGTCTTTCTGTATTTAGACTCCACTGTTGTAATCTTATTATATCAGTTAAGTTTTGAGACGCTCCCTTATTCTTCACTCCTTGTTCACCTCTCCCTCTCTCCCCTGCAGTCTTCATGACTCAGCATGATTTGTTTATATTCTACTCCCGTGCTGATAAGAGGTAAGTAACTGGCGTCCTGGCAAATCCCCTTTAAGGGGCTATTAACAGTTTGTTTGATCTCAGCAAATTCTGACAAACCATGACTGGATCTGTCAGGTATTCAATATAGTTTCACTGTTTTTTACAGCAAGAAAGAAGCTGCAGACAGGCCTATTTTTGCCATTAAACGTACAAAGAATGAAAACAAAAACAGGGATTTATTCTGATTTCCAGATTGGAGTCGGGAAGGAATTTTTTCCCTAATATGAGGACATTTAGCTTCTACCTCATGGTTTTTTTTTCGCCTTCCTCTGGATCAACACGGTAGCAAAATAGGCTGAACTGGATGAACGTCGGTCTTTTTTTTGGCCTTACAAACTATGTAACTATCTTAAATTTACTATAATAAGGAAAGTTGGAGAACCCTTAATAGGGGTTTAAAAAATGTTTTAAAATAGGCCACATCTTTAAAGGGGTTTTCTAACCATGATGATTAGCTTTAAACATATAGGCAAAGGTAAACAAAGACTATTGCCAAATACATCGCTCTTCTGATTTTGCTTTGTTGAGGAGATAAGAAATTTGATGTCGTGCTCTCATTGCTCCAGCAGCCCTGTCAGACCATGGTGATGTCACTCCCTGCCATATGTTATTAGCAACACAGAAGCTTGACTATCTCTGTTACGGACAAGCTTTAACCCATTAAAGCTTTGTACAATTATGCACTACAGTTTACAAATCTCCAGCACTTATGTCACTGTAACAGGCTCAGCTAGAAATAGCAGAGCCGATATCCCAAATACTGCTGTAGACCCGCTCACAGCCTGAACAGGAAGTGTGAGTCTGAAACTGGCTGAGAGAGCAGGCTCTGCGACACAGCATGGAGAGAACACCTCTTTAAAAAGATAAAGGCGTTCTTCACCCTCAGAATAAGACTCTAAACATTTGTCAGCCAAAATAGTCAGAAAGTCAATAGGAAACGAATCACCAACCACATTATATTATACAAAATAAAAAAACAACAACAACATTACAGTCCGCATGATTTCAATTTAGAATGAATAGGAAGGGCCTAACCTCAAATCACTGACCAAAACCACCCGTCATAATTTTATTATAATACATTACTAAGAAAACTTCAGCCAGCTATTCATTTCATCGTCTGGATGGGACTTAAAGGGGTTGTCTCACTATAAACATTGATTTTTATGTTAAAGATCTTGCAAAAACAAGTCCCTTTGCAATATATGTCCATTAACAGTGTCCTACCTATTCCTAGATATCCCCTCTTGTATGGGTTGCATCAGCTCCTCAGGTCGCTATAGCTACAGACCTGTTCAATCTCTCCTGATAGGCTGCCAGCGCTGGTTGCTATAGCTACAGACCTGGCTTCTACTGCAGCCTAGTGAAAGCCAGTAAACACGCTCCTGAATTCAAAATGAAACCAAAAAAACAAGACTGAGGTAAGATGAATCAATGTAGTGAGACAACCCCTTTAAGAACAATGTGCTCTGCAAGATTATTTACCTGGAAATCTTGATCGTCGATTCCAAACCTTTCCCTCAGATTTCGGAAGACCATGGGACAATATTCCTTGAATTTAAAGTGACTAGGCATGTTTTCCCTGGAATGCAAAAAGGAAATAATTAGAATTTGTTCACTTTAAGAGAAAGAATTCATCTGGGTAAACAATTTATGAATGTACAGTGGTCCCTCAAGTTACAATCGCCTTAGGATACAATATTTTAAACATACGATGGTCTTTCTAGGGACATTGTATAATGAAACCAGACACTGATCTGGCCAATTATCATAATAATTTTACTTGTAAAACCTCTGTATTAGTGAGGTGCATGCAGTGATTGGCGGTCTAGTAGCGCCTCTCTAAGGTACAGTGTGGTACTACATGTCCTGTACTGCACTACCATGTATTAGTGAGGTGCATGCAGTGATTGGTGGTCTATAGCACCTCTCTACAGTACAGTGTGGTACTACATGTCCAGTACTGCTCTCACTTGTATTAGTGAGGTGCATGCAGTGATTGGCGGTCTAGTAGCGCCTCTCTACAGTACAGTGTGGTACTACATGTCCTGTACTGCTCTTACATATATTAGTGAGGAGCATGCAGTGATTGGAGATCTAGTAGAGCCTCTCTACAGTACAGTGCGGTACTACATTTCCTGTACTGCTCTTACATGTATTAGTGAGGTGCATGCAGTGATTGGTCTAGTAGCACCTCTCTACAGTACAGTGCGGTACTCCATGTCCTAGAAGGCTTTACTTCTAACAAATCCCATCCACTCTCTGTGGAAACTTTCCACCTGGAAATTTACCTGCGGAGCAGATTTATATATCTACATCATCTCAATTTCTCTTGTGAAATGAGCGCAGGTATTTGTCAAATTTTCTTTATTTAGTTTAATGAGGGACTAAATCTACCATTCCAGGGCAGTGCACATTTGAGGTCAACATACATAATAGCACATAAGAACACAGTAACACCACTAAATAACTAACAACTGGAACCGAGAGAGAGAGGAGTCTGCCCACGAGGGCAGGAGGAAGGAGACAGAAGGAAAGGGGCAAACATACTAGGAAGAGAGAGGCATGTACCGCACATCCTCACACTATACGTAGACCTAATGCTTCTCAGCAAAACTTTACAAAAATGAACATGAGGTTCTTAGCATACTTTTTGATCAAACAGTATAGGCCCACTTGCCATTTCATGGCGACCTCTTTAAAGTGGGTCCCTACTCTAAATGGGGGCAGCACTGCATGGCGGCCACCGCCGCAGCAAAAACCACCCAGATGAGGGGCACATCCCAGTGGCCCAACAGCCCCACTGCTGCCAGACCTAGCCCCCCGGCTCTGGGCTGCACCACCCCATAGGCTCAGCATCACAGCAATTGTGGCTGGAGTAGGGACAGCTGAGCTATTGTATGATGTAGGCTTTCCTGAAGAGATGGGTTTTCAGGTCACTTTTGAAAGTTGTAAAGGTGGACGAGTCTCTGATATGTTGTGGTAGTGAATTTCAGAGAATGGGGGAAGCACAAGAAAAATCTAGGTGGTGGTTGTGTGAGGAGCTGAGGAGAGGAGAGAAGAGCAAGAGGACATCCTGTGAGGAACAAAGATTAACCCCTTTGCGCACCATGATGTATCGGCACCTCATGGCAATGCTATGGGAGTGTAGAGCTCAATCACTAACTGAGCCGGCTCCATACGCGGCGGGTGCCAGCTACTAGATACAACTGACACCTGCTGGTAACAGCAGAGATCAGAGCCGACTCTAATCCCTGCTGTTTAACCATTGTTGCAATGTCTAAATGAATGAGGACTGTTGCCCCCCAGGATCTCAGGGTGCTGAGCAGGTTAGCATGGCATTCAATGCTGTAGTCTTACTGCTTCAATGACTATCAGCTATAGACAGAAAGTCATAAGAGTGCCATCTTTGTACACCCTTCTGCATTATATAATTTAATAAGCTATATATTATATTTTAAGTGCAAAACACCCCTATTTCCAAAAACAATACACATAATTAGTTTTGCTGTGTTTGTAAAAGTCCAGTCTATTCAAATATATTATTTATACCATAGGCTAAACACCGTACAAAAAAAATTAGCGACGTCAAAATTACGGGAATTTTTTTGTTATTTCAGGTCTAAAAAAAAGTTGGAATAATAAGTGATCAAAAAGGTGCATTTTTCCCAAATTAGTATCAATAAAAATTTCACTTCAGCCCACAAAAGTCCACACTCTGGTCCATAGAAGAAAAAGCAAAGTATAGTGCCACAGTACACGTTTTTTAAAAGTACTAAAACTGAACGGAAACCCTACATATTTGGTATAACTGGAATTGTAGCAACCTGCAGAGTACAGATAACACTTGTATAGTAAGTACCTTATCTTTTTATAAAGCGTAACCACTTCTGACCCATACAAGAGCTTCCTCCTTGCTCCCCAACTTCAACACCAGCAATAGGTCAAACATCTATCATCATCCTTTTTCTGCTTCTTTCTTATTCTGTGCATACAGACTTCATTACATTTCTAAGCATATTTGGAATAAACAAGTCATGGTACACTCAAGTCTCTATGTGCGAGTGTATCAGTCCCTTCAGTCTGCTCTGCTTGTAATCCTCATCGAGTTAGCAGGGAGATGCCAGACATCGGGCAAAACGGTACGACATTTCAGGAGCCACTCCACTCCTCAAGCATGCGCACTACCACATAGTCGAGCCATAAATAGCTATCAAAGTGGATACCTGATAAAACTTCACCAAATACAATGTCTGTATTGCAGAAACACCCGTAGGCTCAGATTCTCATTTAACCCTTTAGGACAGGGTTTCTCAACTGCAGTCCTCAAGACCCACCAACAAGTCATGTTTTCAGGATCTCCCACATAATGCACTGACAATAATGAGATCACCTGACCAGACTGCACTGACTCTACTGATATCACCTGTGCAGAATGCGCTGACATTAATGATTTCACCTGTTCAGAATGCACTGACAGTAATGATATCCCCTGTGCAGAATGCACTGACAGTAATGATATCCCCTGTGCAGAATGCACTGACAGTAATGATATCACCTGTGCAGAATGCACTGACAGTAATGATATCACCTGTGCAGAATGCACTGACAGTAATGATATCACTTGTGCAGAATGCACTTGACAGTAATGATATCCCCTGTGCAGAATGCACTGACAGTAATGATATCCCCTGTGCAGAATGCACTGACAATTATATCCCCTGTGCAGAATGCACTGACAGTAATGATATCCCCTGTGCAGAATGCACTGACAGTAATAATATATCACCTGTGCAGAATGCACTGTAGACAGTAATGATATCACCTGTGCAGAATGCACTGACAATAATGATATCACCTGTGCAGAATGCACTGACAGTAATGATATCACCCGTGCAGAATGCACTGACAATAATGCTCTCACCTGTGCAGAATGCACTGACCACAATGATATCACCTGTGCAGAATGCACTGACAGTAATGATATCACCTGTGCAGAATGCGCTGACAGTAATGATATCCCTTGTGCAGAATGCGCTGACAATAATGATATCACCTGTGCAGAATGCACTGACAATAATGATATCACCTGTGCAGAATGCACTGACAATAATGATATCACCTGTGCAGAATGCACTGACAGCAATGATATCACCTGTGCAGAATGCACTGACATAATGATATCACCTGTACAGAATGCACTGACAATAATGATATCACCTGTGCAGAATGCTACTGACAATAATGATATCACCTGTGCAGAATGCACTGACAATAATGATGATATCACCTGTGCAGAATGCACTGACAATAATGATGATATCACCTGTGCAGAATGCACTGACAATAATCCTATCACCTGTGCAGAATGCACTGACAATAATCCTATCACCTGTGCAGAATGCACTGCCTATAATAATATCACCTGTGCAGAAAGCACTGCCTATAATAATAATATCACCTGTGCAGAATGCACAGACAATAATGATATCCCCTGTGCAGAATGCACTGACAGTGATGATATCACCTGTGCAGAATGCACTGACCATAATGATATCCCCTGTGCAGAATGCACTGACAATAATCCTATCACCTGTGCAGAATACACGGACAGTAATGATATCACCTGTGCAGAATGCACTGACAGTAATGATATCACCTGTGCAGAATGCACTGACAATAATGATATCACCTGTGCAGAATGCACTGACAGTAATGATATCACCTGTGCAATGCTGAGGAAATCCTGAAAACTTGGCCTGTTGGTGTGCCTTGAGGACTGGAGTTGAGAAACACTGCTTTAGGAGAAATTGCTTCCATGGAGGCAATCCAATATGCTTCTCGCTGTAGCAGCTTTCTTTCTACATATGCCTTATCAATGCCATTTACCTTCTCAAAAATGCACCAACGCAATGGGATCGCCTGAAGCTCCAAGTTAGACCCATATCTATATGATGTCATTTAAAAAACATATCATTTTATTGCATACATATATGGACGATGTGTTCCTGCTGTAGTCTGGAACAGAGGAGCAGGTGGGGCGCTTAGTTGATTATATAATCAACATCCATCCATTGATTACGTTTCCGATTACAAAAAGTCAAAGCCCACCACCTGGATGTTGAGTTGTGCAAGCAAGATGAAAAACTGGTTACTACTTTATACACTAAAAGCACTGATCGCAACAATGTGTTGAATAGAAAGAGTCAACATGCCCCTCAAGTCTTTGGAGAGATATCTGAGGGACATTCTTAAGGCGTGTCTACGACTGCACAGGAAAAAACGGCCCAAACGGGCCCGGTTCCTCGTCTCTGATGCAGGACCGCGCTTTTGTCACATTTGTTGCTAAAGGCCAGCGCCGCTTCTCTTTGGTTCCCGACGCAATACATTAAGCATATGTACAATGGGAGACGTTTCAGAAAATGTATCATTGACCAGCTGCCGGACGTATTATACAACATGGAATACGCCGCTGCCGAAAGACGGGCAGAGAAAAGACGAGCTGTGTAGACTGCAACTCGTCTTTTCTGTTGCCGTCTATGGCAGCCACTGACGATCGTATCTCCGGCGCTTTAAAAACGAAAAGCGCCGGAGATATGATCGTAAGCATGTGCAGTGTGGACATAGCCTAAGGCTCATCGCATCTGCTCTATCACAAGGCATTATGGGAAAGGGCTGAGAAGCCCACAGCGCCCTTTGTTGGTTGTAACAAATCTCAATTGCTTATTGACCCACCGAGTCTTGAGAAAGCAAAAGGATTTTTTAGCCAAGCCATTATCTCTCATCTACAGACAACGCTGTTTCGGGATTTTTGTCCCTCTTCAGTGAGAGTAGAGAAGATACTGGCGCTGTGTGGAGGCATCGGTAGCTCAGGAAGGAAGATCTCTCCTTAAGGAGAGCACCGAACGAACGGCTTGTAAAGTTTTTGTTTTGCCTTTTCGCCCTCTACTTAGCATCTGCATATCACAAGGCATTATGGGAAAGGGGCTGAGAAGCCAGCCAGTATCTTCTCTACTCTGCACTGAGAGGGACAAAAATCCCGAAACAGCGTTGTCTGTAGATGAGAGATACTGGCTTGGCTAAAAAATCCTTTTTGCTTTCTCAAGACTCGGTGGGTCAAAAGCAAATTGAGGATTTGTTACAACCAACAGAGGGCGCTGTGGGCTTCTCGGCCCCTTTCCCATAATGCCTTGTGATATGCAGATACTAAGTAGAGGGCGAAAAGGCAAAACAAAAACTCTACAAGCCGTTCGTTCGGTGCTCTCCTTAAGGAGAGATCTTCCCTTCCTGCGCATCTGCTCTACAAATGGAGACGATTTAGAAAATATGTATACAATTTTTGATCACAGAAAAATGGGACTTAATTTCCTCAAAAACACAACAAAGCAATACTTACAGCTCAATGGTTGGACTATAGACTGAACCCAGTAGGAGGCAAAACAAGCCCCTGTGTTTCTTGGGAAAGGTAGAACAGGTACAGATAATTAATGGACAAAAACTCACATACCCTTCCAGTAGGGGAGCAACTGAATGACAAATTGAATAAGTACCAATTCACAAAAGTATGTAAAAAAGCTACAGTATAATACATGGGAAGACTGCACAAACACAAAAATACTGATGAGACAATAACTCACACACCTTCTATATATGAGAGGGGTGGTTGCTGGTGTTATACTTACATGTAAGGCGATACAAAGGGTGCCAATTATACAGATATGTGTGGTGCACCATAGGGGCTTCTAGCCTATGACGCCTCTACTATCTAATTGGGTGGGCTGCCTGCACATTTTCCATGTCCAACACAAAACACTGACAACCCCGGAGACCAGTGAAGGAGAGACAACTGCCACTGTGCCACTCGGAAAGTGAAGGCAAGTGGCAAGATGAACTGACATTTAGCAACTCTCCTATGAAGAAATTTGACATGGAGCTCAGGGGCCACCGGGGGTTTCACCGACTCCCCGGTGGGCCAGTCCAAGTTCAGAGATAGCATAATGTGTGTCACCCAAAATGTCTTAGCGTGTCACCTTTGATATGCTTGTCACAGGATAACCATTACTAGGGGTTGTCTCACTACAAAGATTGCTTTTTATGTTAAATATCTCGCAAAAACAAGTCACATTGCAATATATGTCCATTAACAGTGTCCTACCTATTCCCAGATATCCCCTCTTTTATAGGCTGCATCAGTTCCTCAGGTCGCTATAGCTACATAGCTACAGAACTATTTAAACTCTCCTGATAGGCTGCCAGCACTGCTCGCTAAAGCTACAATCCGGGTGTCCTGAGCAGCACATCACTTCAGACCAGCAGTAATCAGTAAAGCCAGTAAACGCCCCTGAATTCAAAAATCAAACGGAAAAAACAGGACTGAGGTAAGATGAATTGATGTAGTGAGACAACCCCTTTAACATATGGCTGCAACTGAATCTTGAAGTAATGCTGTGGGAAGTCCTGGGATAGGCTCCCTATCTGCCACATGGATACAGACGTCGCAATGATGTAATTTTGACTTCTTTGTTGGTTTGCAGGTGTCTGGCTAGAAGAACGCCGAGAGGTGACAAACTATGGATTTTCTAGAGTTAAATATATTATATTTATGCAGAAAGTAGTAGTAATTCAACTTGTGCGTCTCTTAGAAACGGCTGTAGAGTCGGAGTCGGTGCCTATTTTGTAGGACTCAGTCGTCATAAAATGGACCGACTCCGACTCCCAAAATATATAATAAGTTGGTCCAGTTAGTTCGATGCAGTGCAAAGAGCAAGAGGTATTGGGTCCGGCCAGTGCTACTGCTCCCATATCTTCAGCCTTATCACATGAGGAGTGTAATTGATGACATGGAGCAGGCAAAGCGCTGCCCCAGGGGAATAGATTCCGCTCCCAGGGCAAACAGATTTCAGCAAAATTCTTCACCTGCTTTCAAAGAAGTAGAAGAGTTCAACCATTCATCAGAACTGACTGTGGCAATTCCTTTATACCCTGACATTGTTAGAGATGTTGCCCCTGTGGTCACCGATTTGCCCCCAAGTTAGTGTAGAGAGGCCATTCTCTAGCCTGAAAATAATGAGATCTGATGGAGGCAATACTATTTCTCAGAACAAATTCAGAGACTCCACAAATGTTCCTGCAGTGTTTTGCATATTTACAATTTTTTTGTGTTCTAAAGTAATATCCAATAAATATATTTTACACTGACAAGCAAAATGGTAACAATGTTTTGAACTTGTCACTTTCAGGCTCCATATCTCACCATCCACTAAAGCTTTGTACATGAGACTACTGTAATTTTATATACAGTCATCTTACCTATGTTATACATAAATGTGACTTGCAGGTATTTAGCATCTGCTTAGTTCTGCAGATTCTTTCCTGTAACTGCATTGTTACTGTTTTGCTCCTAAAAATCTAAATGTAAATTTTTATTATTTTGTTAGTATTTGGGAAATCCACCTTTGGTTTTCAATACTGCCTGAATCCTTCTGGGCTCTGGATCAGATTCAAGCATATCTTGACCAAAATCTGATCCCAGGTCTCTTCTCCACATTCCCAATGTTGGTGCAGACTGGACTTGGATACAAATACAGCTTTTTCTTCAACTCTACCCACAAGTGTTCAAAAGATCAAAACATTGTTACCCTTTTGCTTGTCAGTGTCTGTTCTACCTAAATAGCTTGATTATTGTATCATAAGGTGATAAACAGCCTGATGTTACCATTTTACTACAGTAAAGTGATCACTTAAACATGCGCCGTGTATGAGGGAGTCAGGAGTTGGGAGTCGGAGGTTTGGGAAATTGAGGAGTCGGAGTCGGGGCTTTGGTTTGCCGACTCCACAGCCCTGCTTAGTAAAAAAAAAAATGCAATAAATGCAATTTCTTTCCTAATTTTTCCAGCTGTAAATTTTTATGAGTGCTGACTTCAATCAAGGTCAGTGCAATGTAATTCTGTAGCACTTCCACCAATTTCAATTTAATTCACATGGGGCAGTTAAGTCATCATTTAGTCAAAACCTTAAGGTACAACACCTATACTGATTGCAGAAAACCTCTGTCCATCATAATAAAACCTCCATTATACTGCAGAGAACAAAGATTTTTTTTTTTTGGTTTGTTTGCAATCACTAAAGCAAACACAATCCAATGTCATCCCATAATTCATCTTCGCCTTTCAAAACGAGCCCTCATTTGCTGCTAAAGCAACTACAATCAATATGGAGCCGCTGATGTGCAATTCCCGGCTTTTCATCTTTCACTTATGTGTTTTATACAGGAAAAAAAAAAAACACCAACCCAGTCTTTAAACCGAAGACTCCACCACACGGCTCTAAAGCTGTAAATTATGGATCAAGCAGCTTTTTTTGTGCTGAGGGAGAAAGTCTTTAAAATGTAAATCTCAGCAGGCGCTAATAAAGTCACCGAGTATCTGAACTGCAGAGAAGCGATTATGTAATTTTAGTACGAAATGCATCTCGTCATTCCGGATGATATTTCATTTAGTAAATCATTGCAGAGGACAAAGATTATGCTATAGAACAAATCCAAGAGGACAAAAAAGCATAACTCCAGTAAAAAATGAAAATTTCCTTAGATCTTCAAGTACAAAACTATCGAGAGCACTTAAAGGGGTTGTCTCACTACAAGGATTGCTGCTTTCTATGTTAAAGATCTTGCAAAAACAAGTCACTTTGCAATATGTGTCCATTATCAGTGTCCTACCTATTCCTAGATATCCCCTCTTGTATGGGCTGCATCAGCTCCTCAGGTCGCTATAGCTACAGACCTATCTGATCTCTCCTGATAGGCTGCCAGTGCTGGTCACTATAGCTACAAACCCGATGTACTCAGCAGCTCATCATTGCAGGCCAGTAGAAGCCAGTTAACACGCCCCTGAAATTGAACAACAGGACTGTGGTAAGATGAATCAATGTAATGAGACAACCCCTTTAACCTTCATTTGTATTTCAGACGTCTCCTTTTCGATAGCATTGACTGCCAGGTAATAGACCCAATTTTTATGTAACCCACCTCATATTTATGTAACATGGTTGGACCATTGTAAACTTGGCACTTCTCACCCTTTCTCTCACCCACACACTCTAAGATTGTAAGCTCTCGGGAGCAGGAGCTTGTGTCTCATCTGTAAGTACTTATTAATGTGTAATGTTGTATACCCTCTAAATTGTAAAGTGCTGCAGAATATGTTGGCGCTATATAAAGATTATTATTATTATAGACACTGTAGAGCTGCAGCTCGGACTCGGTCACTATTTCTACAAGCCTGATGAACACATGACACCGTACCTTTCTCACCTACTACCTGCTTGAAATACAGCAGAACTTTCTCACCTACGAGTTTCCTTCTACAGACATAGATACAGTTTGTAATTCTCGTAACACTTGGACACAGCTTTTGAAGAAACTCAGGAGGGAGGTTGTTCCAAACATCCTGGAGAAGTAAGCACAGATCTTCGGTGGCTGCTGCTACTCAAATCCTTCTGCCTCTATATGTAATCTCATACAGACTGGATGATGATAAGATCAGGGCTCTGGGTGGGGAGGGTTAAGGGGGCACATCATCATTTCCATGTCTCCAAACCCAAAGTGTAGTCAGACCAAATATTGATTTGATTTCTCTTTTGCTCCTTCACTTTGCAATTTTTTAATTGATACAAAAAACTATTAACACTTCTAGTTTTGAAAACATTTTTGGTTACTTATAGCATTTTCCCCGCACCTGCTTAAATCTGTAATACAGTAGTGAACACCTCTGCAGATCTTCCTGTACATGTATCTAATGCAGGGAGGAAGTACTGGGCTACAGCAATTCACAAATGGAGGGTACAGCCTGCTAGTGAACAGCACAATAAATGGCGGCACATTCATTTTTAATCATAAGGTATTAGAAGGTTAAATTTTCACAATGAAATGCATATTACAAGTGGCTTTTAAATATGCAAACTTTAACTCTGTAATTAAATAAATGGAGTGTAGCTTGCTGGGTTTACTAATCCCATGAGAGTAACAGTAGTAGTAAGGAGCCGATTTAAAGGGAACGTGTCATCAAAAATGACTAATTATTTAAGTCCCATGTTTATGCTAAACACATTTTTTAAGGAATTTTTGGTTCTTTTTTAATTTTCCATATCACTTTCTATATATTTTAATAATTCTTAAGTCCTGCAGTTTTCACTTTGGCCACTAGGCCTTGTTTGCACTGCTTTAACAGCAGTCAGAGAGATGCTTTACAGCAGCTTCATGCACATAGGAGTCTTAAGACTGACTCAGAGAGTTGTCTAGTCATGCTCTGTGACCTGGGAAGAAATCACTGTGCAGGGAGGTGAAAGGGTGAACTGTGACTATCTCCTCTTGTGACTGGTGGATCCTGTGTTATCTATTCACACTGCTGTCTCCTCTCAGTTTGACCCTCTTTGTGCTGATTATGAGCAGACAACTGAGAATCTTTCTCTATAGAACAGGAAGTGTTAGGCTATTATTAGGCCTACTGGCCAAAGTGAAAACTACAGGACTTAAGAATTATTAAAAAATATTGAAAGTGATAAAGAAAATTAAAAAGAAATATAACCAAAAATTCTTAAAAAATGTGTTTAACATAAAAACGCGAGTTAAACAATAAATAATTTTTGATGACACATTCCCTTTAAAGCATCACAAGTTTACATTTTAGCAACAAAAAAAATTGTCATATGGGCCAATAAGCAAATTGCAGTAGAAATGTTCAGGAAGTGTCACTGATTAATATGGGGTAGACTAGACAAACCAGACTGAAAAAAGACAGACCATAAGGACATTTACATAATGATTTCACCGCCGGCAGAGGATAGCGGAGGAATCCCTGGCGAGATGTTGGTAATAGGAAGAACCATGTTATGTATCCACAATCGATTTTAGTATTTTGACCACAGAGCTTGCGGTCTCTCCCACATCGCTGGGCCCTGGTGGACTTTGGGGACGAAACATTGAACATATACTGTATGGACGCACTAAACATACATTACAAACGGGGAGTTGGCCATTACAAGCAAAAAAAAATGTAACTAATCTATAATATATACACAGGTTAAGCAGAAAGAATACGCAACTTACTTGTTGAATAGGTGATTATCCACCTTAATTTTAGAATAAGCCTTGAAATCATCTGGCATCAGCATGATGGGGATCTGGACATGGCTGAGCTCATTGATCTATAATAAAAGATAAAAAAAAGATAGTAAAGACTATTTTCCATCAGATATTTCCATAACAAAATATTAACAAGACAAATATTAACAAGGCTACAAATAATCCCATGTACGACGCATCCGACAGCTGGCACGTCAGGACATGAAATACATTTGTATGTAATAGATGCTTGTAGCATAGAGAGTCCTACAAAGACACGTTAGATTTAATGCTGCTGTGGAGGTCTCATTTATATTCTGACCACTCCAAACTTCAACACAAAATGAAGACCAAGAAACATTTTATTGTTGTAATTACACTTCTTAACATAGTATGAAAACGGTTATTATATAAAGATTAAACTAATGTCCTACATCATATAACCCTATATATCACAGAGCCCAACTTCTCTCCCTCTATCATATAACCCTATATATCACAGAGCCCAGCTTCTCTCCTACATCATATAGCCCTATATATCACAGAGCTCAGCTTCTCTCCTACATCATATAGCCCTATAAATCACAGAGCTCAGCTTCTCTCCTCTATCACATAGCCCTATATATCACAGAGCTCAGCTTCTCTCTCTATCATACAACCCTATATATCACAGAGCTCAGCTTCTCTCTCTATCATATAACCCTATATATCACAGAGCTCAGCTTTTCTTCTCTATTATACCCTATATATCACAGAGCTCAGCTTCTCTCCTCTATCATATAACCTTATATATCACAGAGCTCAGCTTCTCTCCTCTATCATATAACCCTATATATCACAGAGCTCAGCTTCTCTCCTCTATCATATAACCCTACATATCACAGAGCTCAGCTTCTCTCCTCTATCATATAACCCTACATATCACAGAGCTCAGCTACTCTCCTCTATCATATAACCCTATATATCACAGAGCTCAGCTTCTCTCCTACTCATATAACCCTATATATCACAGAGCTCAGCTTTCTCTCCTCTTTTTCATATAAACCCTATATATCACAGAGCTCAGCTTTCTCCTACATCATATAACCCTATATATCACAGAGCTCAGCTTCTCTCCTACAAACATATAAACCCCTATATATCTAGAGCTCAGCTTCTCTCCTCTATCATATAACCCTATATATCACAGAGCTCAGCTTCTCTCCTCATCATATAACCCTATATATCACAGAGCTCAGCTTCTCTCCCCTATCATACAACCCTATATATCAGAGTTCAGCTTCTCTCCTCTATCAGACAACCCTATATATCACAGAGCTCAGCACCTGTCCTCTATCATATAACCCTATATATCACAGAGCTCAGCTTCTCTGTCTACCATATGCTGCTCTCATCATAAACTACCCGAGACGTTCCCTTTACATTTTCCTCTAAATCTTTATAACAGTTACATATTTCTGATTCAGAACTCTAAAAAACCTGCATGAATACTGACTAAAAGTGAGAATACAGCTTTTTTTTCAAAAGTGAACACTTTCCCTTTCATGATGGATCTCCAGGAAAAGTAAATGACCTCTCCCCCTCCCTGCACACTGACTTCTCAGGTCAGAGCATGCCTTGAAAACTCTCCTATAGAAGTCAGTGGGTCTGCTCCTGTTCACAGGCTCCTGTGTGCATGAAGCTGCTGTAAAGCATCTCTCTAAATGCTGTTAAAAGCAGCTCAGGCAAGATGGCGGCTCCAATAACCATATAGGGACAACAGAATTGAGAAATTTACAAATCATAAAATCAAAAAACGGTTAAGAAGAAAACAAAATATGTATCAGTGTCTTAATGTAATTAGTAAAAAAAAGAAAAATTGGCAATAGATTCCCTTTAGTAAGTGATAAATCAGAGGCAGGGATACATTGGGGTATTTTCAGCCCTATTTAATCACTTATTTATGAACAACAAATAATATTTTCTCACTTAATTGTGATTATTAATCAGATTACATATCCTTGCCTATTTATATCCACCTGTTTGTACACTCACCGGCCACTTTATTAGGTACACCTGTCCAACTGCTCGTTAACACTTAATTTCTAAACAGCCAATCACATGGCGGCAACTCAGTGCATTTAGGCATGTAGACATGTCAAGACAATCTCCTGCAGTTCAAACCGAGCATCAGTATGGGGAAGAAAGGTGATTTGAGTGCCTTTGAACGTGGCATGGTTGTTGGTGCCAGAAGGGCTGGTCTGAGTATTTCAGAAACTGCTGATCTCCTGGATTTTCACGCACAACCATCTCTAGGGTTTACAGAGAATGGTCCGAAAAAGAAAAAACATCCAGTGAGCGGCAGTCCTGTGGGCGGAATGCCTTGTTGATGCCAGAGGTCAAAGGAGAATGGGCAGACTGGTTCGAGCTGATAGAAAGGCAACAGTGACTCAAATAGCCACCCGTTTACAACCAAGGGTAGGTAGAAGAGCATCTCTGAACGCACTGTACGGCGAACTTTGAGGCAGATGGGCTACAGCAGCAGAAGACCACACCGGGTGCCACTCCTTTCAGCTAAGAACAGGAAACTGAGGGCTCCAATTTGCCCAAGCTCAACGAAAATGGACAGTAGGAGATTGGGAAAACGTTGCCTGGTCTAGATGAGTCTCGATTTCTGCTGCGACATTCGATGGTAGGGTCAAATTTGGCGTCAACAACATGAAAGCATGGATCCATCCTGCCTTGTATCAACGGTTCAGGCTGGTGGTGGTGGTGTCATGGTGTGGGGAATATTTTCTTGGCACTCTTTGGGCCCCTTGGTACCAATTGAGCATCGTTGCAACGCCACAGCCTACCTGAGTATTGTTGCTGACCATGTCCATCCCTTTATGACCACAATGTACCCAACATCTGATGGCTACTTTCAGCAGGATAATGCGTCATGTCATAAAGCTGGAATCATCTCAACTGGTTTCTTGAACATGACAATGAGTTCACTGTACTCAAATGTGCCTCCACAGTCACCAGATCTCAATCCAATAGAGCATCTTTGGGGATGTGTGGAACGGGAGATTCGCATCATGATGTGCAGCCGACAAATCTGCGCAACTGTGTGATGCCATCATGTCAATATGGACCAAACTCTCTGAGGAATGCTTCCAGCACCTTGTTGAATCTATGCCACGAAGAATTGAGGCAGTTCTGAAGGCAAAAGGAGGTCCAACCCGTTACTAGCATGGTGTACCTAATAAAGTGGTCGGTGAGTGTATATCACACTGCTTGAAAAAGGCTCTACACGGGGCTGAAACATCACTGCTACATACAATAGAGGGCGCTGAAGAGTTAGGCTTTTTCCCATAAGCCTTTGTTATATGCAAATACCCAGTGAGGTGTAAAAGGCAATTAAATCCTCACACACCAACATGGTGTTTCTCCCCAATGAGATACATCAACCTTTCTGTGCTATGCATGAAACAATAAACCACTCGCTTTTCTGGGAGTGCTGTGGCTTTCCTACTTTTTATATTTTATTATTCAGCAAATTTATTATTACTTTTGTCAGTTTCAAGTTTTTTCAGTGACCGCTGAGGGTTTTTCTTTCTTTCTTAGGCTGTGTTCACATGGGGTAATTTTGGCGCGCATTTCTCCCCGTATTTACGCTGTAACACGGGCAAATTACGGTAATCCATAGTTCTCCTACATAACTATGGTTTACGTCTCCTCTCCCCGCTCATACAATACGATCGTATTGTACGCGCGGGGAGATAAGTGACAAGGCAATTATTCATGGCGAATATGCGGCGCGAGCAATGAATGTCAATGGGAGTGCCGGGAGTATTAGCGCAAGCTCCTGAAAGACACAATGCACAGCGGCGCGTACTGTACGCGCCACAATACATCGTGTGAACATACCTTTAAACGGAAAGGGTACCAACAATTTTGTCCACGTGTGGACTTACACCAACCTGACAGAGGTCAAAAGGGACATTTTTTCGCTATAGAAGGGTTTTGCCAAGAAGTGAGTTCCTTACCTCTTATCTGCTCAGGAAAGAAGATAAACTCAGCGTGCAGCGTCATGGGGGGGGGGGGGGGAGAGGGAGGGAGGTGAGCAGAGAGCGCGGAAACAGGGAGCGTCTGCAATGTTTACTCAAATAAATACATTACAACCAGTGGATTCTCTATAGAGCCTCATACACTGCACTTTTCTCCCCAGCCCCTTGCAAGCTCCTTCATGTTCCCTGTCATCAGATAAGAAGTGGAAACACACAAGCGCGCCCAGATCAGCTCTTGTCAGTGTCCTGGTCGTGTAATGTAAACTGTCAGGAAACTAATGGGGACTGAGCAATGCTGTAGCTCTCACAGGCTTCACTTTTTGTAATCACATATATTTAGAAAAGTGATTAAATACCCATTTTGGAGGATCCCACGTCAACATTACATCGTGGCAAAACCCCTTTAAAGAGTAATGTAGTGCTATAGGTTTGGCAAACATCACAAACCACGATGTCAACACAGCCTTTGATTTTTCAGCAATTTTAAGGCAAACTTTAAAAAAGAAACAAAACCAAAAAAAAAGGAGATGTAAAGCAGCATATCTAGCCGGTGTCATGTAAAAATCCATAAATTAAAAACAAACATGGAACATCACAAAAATTGGGCCTAATTCATCAAAACTGACCAGCAGTAAGACTGTCTTTGTTGCCCATAGCAACCAATCAGAGATCAGCTTTTATTTTTCCTGAACAGTATAAGAAATGAAATCAGAGCTCTGATTGGTTGCTATGGGCAACAAAGACTTATTGTTACATAGTTTTGATAAATAAGGCCCCTTATAAGTTCAGAGACGTCTATATCCCTTAAAGGGGTGTTCTGGGTATGATCAATGCTCGTTCGTCTGTTGGGGTAAGAGTAAAAACAGAAGAGAAGACTCATACTTACCTCCCGGACACTCCCGGCTGCCGGTCCGTTCAACCAGGTAGTGAGTAATGAACATCCATGGTTCACGTGACCTCTCCAGCCAATCACAGGCCACATGTCGCCTGCACGAGACCTCTCTGGCCTGTGATTGGCTGGAGCTGTCACATGAACGCTGATCACTGTTTCAGCCGGGATGAATGGATCGGCAGCCGGGAGTGAATGGGAGTGTATGGGAGGTAAGTAGGAGTCTTCTCTTCTATTTTTACTCGTACCCCAACGGATGAACCAAAATGAATCAGTCCCAACCGGAACACCCGTTTAACATTAGAGTAAACCTGTGGCGTACATGCTTTATGTCTTGGTGTAAATATGGCCTTATAGTCCCATAACTTGCAGACGATCTGTCACTTTTGGTAAGACGTGGAAAAGTAGTGGATGAGATTTTATATGCATGTTTTTTGTGTTTTTTTTAAAACATGCACTAGTCATTTTATAATGCCAACATAGTTATCTGTTATTCCTAATGAATTTCAATGTGAAAAACTTCAGCATTAAAAAGTGAATCGTAGGGTATGTTCACACGGCGCGTTTAGATCTGAAAAACGTGTCCAAAAGCGCTGTGTAAATTGCATCCAAAACCCCTCCAACATGCAGGTGCATGTATGGCTGCATTTTGGCTGCAGTATGAACGTACCCTATAGTTTATAATAGGGCGCCTGCTGCGTCTTTCGGATCAAAAATCGACATGACAATTCTTAGAATGGATCCAAAAGACGCATCAGAAAGACGCAAGTAAACTTGCATCTGTGATCACTCGTCTGAACGCCGATGCATGTTCTACATTAAAAGCAATGTAAATCACACTGCACATTGTTAGATGCGTGTTTGGGTCAGTTTAGGGTCCAAAACACAGATCCAAACACGCATCTAAAAACGGATCCAAAATCAGATTCAACACCAGGTGTGAACATACCCTAAGGCCTTGTCCCCACGTCACCGGTTTGCGGTTTTGCAAACAGTCTGAAAAACCGTCCGCAAGACCGGAAGCTGAGGAGAATGGCCGCAGCTTAGCTGAGCTCCCACTACCGGCTATCTAAACCAGCTGCCCTACCGACTTGCACGGCCCTAGATGGGAAAAAGAAGGACCCAGCCGCCGCCTAGTACCCCGAGGAGGGCTCCGGTCCGGTCGCGGAGCCAATCGGTGCTGGACACATACCTCTGCGCCGTCTCTCCTGGCGCGGCACCTCCGGCCTGCAAGCCGCCATTACAGCCTGCTTCCCGGCAGAGCGCGCGCTCGGCCGCGCGATCATCCTCAGCATCCGTGGCAGCGCCGGCATCACCCGCAGTGGACACCCGACACAGCCCGGAGTTGAGAGCACAGAAGACACCACGCCTCCTCCCCAGCACGCCTCAGTCTTCTTCAGCAGCCGCCATGAGGACACAGGTACCGGACCCTGCTGTGTCCCTCCCCCTCCCCCCGCAGCTGGAGCACGTGCAGGCCTCACCATCCACCATGGTGCAGCATCAGCCCTCATACAGCTCGGTGGTGGCCAGTCCTCCTCTCCTGATGTCAGAGCACGGCTCATCTCCTCCTGGGCCTTCTGGGGCATCTGACCTGAGGGATCCCAAGCATATCCCAGCCTCCTCTCCACATACTCAGGAGTCCGGCAGCGGAGTCTTCTCCTGGCAGGGCTCTCCTGCATCCTCCTCTGCCCTACGCAGTCCTCATCTTTCTGACCATCATGCATGGACTGATATGATACAACAACTGCCTAACAGGGATGAGCTGCGGGCACTGGACTCAGAGGTTAGGGCAGCCTGCAGAGAGGAGATTGCCTCAATCAGGCAGGATATCACGCAGATAGCTACCCGCGTGGAAACGCTTGAGGAGGATCATGATAACACACGAAAATACATCTCCCAAATCCACCCTTCTATCTCTGCGCAAATGTCTACGGTCAGGGAGCTGGCTCGACATGTGGAGGATTTAGACAACCGCGGCCGCAGGAACAACATTAGGGTTCGGGGGCTCCCGGAACCACAGGGGGAGGAGGACGTGCAGGCTGTCCTGGACTCTATATTCAACAGCATACTTGGAGCTAATCCTCCCCGCCCCATCAAGCTTGACAGAGCCCACAGAGCGCTCCGACCAAAGGGTTCCTCTCCGCTCCCCAGGGATGTTATATGCTGCCTACATGACCATTCGGTGAAAGAAGCAATAATGGAGAAAGCCAGACGCCTACACAGCATCGACTATCAGGGGACTCCTATACAGATCTTCGCTGACCTCTCCTGGCACACATTGTAGAAGCGCCGCCACCTTAGACCGCTGCTTGCTATCCTGAAAGAGAATCGTATCCTTTATAGGTGGCACTTTCCGTTTGTTCTCTCTGCCAGAACTGAGGGTCGCTCAGCTGTTCTCCGTGTCTTAGCTGACCTCCCGAATTTCTGCAATACCCTGAAAATCCCTACTCCAAAGATGGATGATTGGGAACTGTCCGTACTCCCGCCTCCACCACCGCCAGTATGGGAATCGGTTGTGACTCGCAAGGGACGCTCTCCAGGGACCCCTCCTTCAGCCCAGAAACCCCGGCGCTCTCCGCCCCGCTGAATATGGGACTTTCATGCTGACTGGAGGGCCTTCAACATCCCCATCCCTCTCTTCTCTGGAGCTATTGCACCCATCTAGAAGCTTTCATTATTCTTCTACATTTTATAGGGCTTATGATGTTTATTTTCTCGTACTAAGGATAGACCGCTAGCTGTATGCCTCACAGCTTTGGTTTCTTATCCTTGTTTGTTGAGAGCATTTGCTCGCTTCCGGATTCTCTCTCCTCCTTCCTGCCTTCTGGCTGGGGGGACTTGAGACGCTTTTTTCTACCTCTGACGGCCTTCTTTTAGGAGGCCTCGGTGGAGACCCTTTTATCCTCCGAGCCCCCATAACCGGCGCACTTGCGCTACAAGATATAAACAAGAGCTGGGCGCCTGGGCCAGGGGATATTATTCCTCTGTCTTTGGTGACCCCGCATCTCTCCGGTTTTATAGTCTGTTGTTATAACCGGTTGTTTTCTTGGTCTTGTCCTGTTGGTCTGGTCTGTTTTGTCTCCCCCTACCGTCTTGTTGTCTCACCTTCCCGCCCACCCCCACCTTTTTCCTTTCTTTTTCCTCGCATTCTGCACTCTTCAGGTGCAGTACAGACTCCTGGACGTCCACTGCTTGGGAGACGACCTTCTTTCGGCACTACTCATCTCAAGGTAGCCCCACCTACTCCTGGAAATGGTACGTTGTATCACTCTAAACGTTAAAGGACTTAACTCTAACATTAAGCGTAGGCTGGCCCTGAAGGAATGTAGGTCCCTGCGAGCCGACATTGTGTTTTTACAGGAAACCCACTTTGACTCCAAAGGCTCATTCAGCTTTGCTCGACCCTATTACTCCACCGCTTTTTCTGCATTTAATGACAGGAAGAGGGCAGGAGTGGCTATACTAATAGCTAACACCTGTAGATTGCAGGTTGAGGCATCGCTGGCTGACCCGAATGGGCGGTTCATCATCCTTAAAGCTACATTAGAGGGCAAACCAATTACTTTATGCAACGTGTACGCGCCAAATGTCTCACAGGTTCCCTTCCTAAATAGGGTCTTTTCTAAGCTAGCAAAGTTTTCCTCTGCAGACTTGCTCCTTGGGGGGGGACTTTAATATGATCTTCTCGGAGTCCATGGATAGATGTAGTATGGGTGGAAAGACCCCAAATCCTACACTTGCCAGATTGTCCACAGCCTTTAGAAAGCTCATTCGCTCCCACGGTCTGTTCGACCTATGGAGGATCAATCATCCTAAAAGTAAGGAGTACTGCTTTTTCTCCCACCCCCATGAAACGCACACTAGGCTTGATTATTTTTTTGGTAATGTCCCAACACTTAGGGCTCTACAAGGTTCCCACATTGAGCCCGTAACATGGTCGGATCACGCCCCAGTCACGGTCAATTTAAATTTACAGCTCCCAGCTCAGCGGCTATGTCATTGGAGGCTGAATGAAACACTCATTAAAAAGGCAGCCTCGAAGGAGCAGTTGCGTGATTCGCTCAGTTCCTATTTTGATCTGAATGTGGGCTCTGTCTCTACGCCATCCGTCCTCTGGGAGGCCCACAAGGCAGTCTTTAGAGGCAATTGCATTGCCCTAGGCACCAAGCTTAAAAGGGATACCACAGAAAGATCCACCAGACTACGCACCCTCCTAAAGGGATTGGAACGCAAAATGGCACTATGCCCTAGGGTTTCAACCTTGAGAAGCATAGTCTCAGTTCTAAATAGCCTTAAGGACCTAGCCCTGCAGGGTGTGGAGAAGCTTCTTCTCTACTCGAAACAAAGGTATTATGAGTATGGGAACAAGGCCCACACGCTATTAGCAAGGCAACTGAAAGAGCGCTCAATACAATCAATGCCTCAAGCACTTAAGGACAAGGAGGGTACACTGAGGTATGACCCAAAGTCCATTGCTGAAATCTTCCTTGGTTTTTTCTCCGAACTCTATGCGATGCCCTCGCCCCTCCCAGGCCATGGAATAGGAGCCCAGACTCTTATCCGGGAATTTCTACGAAAATACCCGTTGCCATCGCTCACGCAGGAGGCGGTGGACTTCTTAGGTGCTCCCATTCAATTAGAGGAAATAGAGGAAGTCATTAAGGCCCTTCCGTCCGGTAAAGCACCAGGCCCGGATGGATTACCCTATCTATACTTTAAAGTTTACTCAGATATTTTGACCCCACATATGCTGCAACTCTATAACTCATTTCTGGGAGGAGCTGCCATTCCCAACTCCATGTCACATTCGTATATAACTTTGATTCACAAACCAGGAAGGGACCCAGCGGACAGTGCTAGCTACCGCCCGATTGCGTTGCTCAACTCTGACCTGAATATCTATACCAAAATCCTGGCCATCAGACTGAACCACTGGCTTCCTCAACTGATACACAGGGATCAGGTAGGATTCGTCCCTTTCAGGCAGGGGGGAGATAACACGAGGCGCACTATTAACCTGGTGGATGCTGTTAACCACCATGCGCAGCAGGCCTTGCTCCTCAGCCTAGATGCCGAGAAGGCCTTTGATAGGCTGCAGTGGCCGTTCCTTTTAGAGGCTCTCTCGGCGTACGGGTTCTCTGGTCCCTTCCTGGCGGCAGTCAGAGGTTTATACTCTTCTCCCTCGGTGTCCATTAAACTCCCTCATTATATCTCTGATACCTTTGGAATTAAAAATGGTACTAGACAGGGCTGCCCGCTTTCCCCACTCCTCTTTGCGTTGTATATAGAACCTCTTGCAGCGGCAATTAGGGCTCAACCAGACATCAAGGGCATAAGGATTAAGGATAAAGAGTTTAAATTGTCCCTTTTCGCGGACGATATTCTGTTGACCCTGACTGACGTACATACCACGTTACCTACCCTTCATGCCCTTCTTGCTGAATTTGGAACCCTCTCGGGATAGAAAATCAACACCTCAACGACAGAGGCCCTTCCAATCAACATGCCCCCTGAGTTCTCATCATCCCTCAAAAATAATTACTCCTACAAGTGGCAAACCCAAGCGCTCAAATACCTGGGTATCCAGATAACAGATCAATATCCCTCCCTCTATAGCGCTAATTCCTCCCCCCCCCCTCGGATTTCAAAACCGACGGGAAAAATTCTGTGCTGTGTAGACTACATCATGGATTTTTATTGCGGTCTATGGGGCGCTGGTAAAAAAATAAATAAAATAAAATCGGCTTTTCTGCAGATTCTAAATGCTGAATCCGCCGAAAATCTGCCCAAAAACCTGTGCTGTGTAGATGTAGCCTAAGGCTGGGTTCACACGGCTTATTTGCGGGGCGTAATTACGCCGTGGGAATGGGGGCGGGAGCAGGGGGCCGGCACCTCACCGGCCCATAGACTATCATTACCAGCGGCGCGTATACGCCGCTGGTAAATCACATGTCACTTTCTCCCCCCCGCGGCGGATTCGCCGAGCAGGGAGAGGAGACATAATCCATAGTTCTCTATGAGAACTGTGGATTACCGTAATGACTGGAACGTATTCCAGCCGTAATTCGCGCACTACGGCGCGTAATTACGGACTGAAATACGTCCCATTTTAAGCCGTGTGAACATAGCCTAACACCCACTCTATACATTCAGCACTACAATAGAAGCCGTTGTAAGGCTATTTTTATCACATTTTCTCTTCTTCCTAGAGGAGCGTGTAACTACCGCAAGTACGTTTTTTCCACAAACGCAGCTATGATTCAATAACCTTTCCAGCAAAAAACCCTCAGGAACATACAAAACCTATCAACACATGTTACATCCCAAAATGCACCCCCTGCAGAAAGAGGCTCAGTGCTGCGCATTGTTTGGGATGTGAAGCCGTATTTCCTGGTCATCCCATGCAGCAAAGATAAACAGGATACAATATAATTGTGAGGCAGTGAAACACACATCATTGGACTTCCTCTATAACTGGGATGCGAGCCCAGAGCAGCTACTTCCACTGTACAGCGTGTTTTATAAATGGAGAATTCAGCGTGAATTAATAAAAATATTTGGCACTTAACCCCTTCCAGGGATTTCATACGACAACTTTTTATAAATTGCCTTGTTCCCATCACGTTCAGAGTCTACGTTTAACGTGTACATTTAAACATACACTCAACGGATATAGACAATTGTACGACATTATAATGCTTCTATCTGTGCATTTTTTAAAGTATATGTTATTTGCATAGGCATCTTTTTGTGTATATTTTTAAAAATATATACATCCAAACTTCTTTCTAATAACAAGCATTTAAAACACCAGTGTTAAATAAAACAAAAAACATAATCAAGTACAGGCAGTCCCGGGTTACAAACAGGATAGGGATTGTAGGTTTATTTTTAAGTTGATTTTGTATGTAAGTGAGGACAGGTACATTTATTAAAGGTAACTCCAGCAAAAAAATTTTTTTTTTTAGTTTTGGATAGTGCCAGGAACAGTTAACACCAATTTATAATAATAATCTTTATTTATATAGCACCAACATATTCCGCAGCACTTTATAATTTAGAGGGTATAAGCACAGACAAACCAGACATTACACATTAAAAGTACTTACAAATGAGACACAAGGTGTGAGGGCCCTGCTCCCAAGAGCTTACAATCTATTAGGGTGTATGGATGAGACAAAGGGTGAGAAGTGCTCAGTTTACAATGGTCCAGCCATGTTACATAAATATGGGGTAGTGTACACAAAAAGTGGATGAACCTGCCACCGCACAACTATATACATATAAGTGCCTGTGAATGCCCAAGTTCAGGAAGTGATGAATGAGTGTGACAGAAATGAGAGTTTTCAGAACGTTCTTGAAGCTATGAAGGTTGTGACTGTGCCTGATCACATGGGGTAACATGTTCCAGAGAACTGGAGCAGCACGTGCAAAATCTTGGAGACGGGCATGGGAGGTTCGGATGAGAGAGGTGTGTAATTTCAGATCATCAGCAGAGTGCAGAGAGCGGGTAGGGTGGTAGACAGAGATGAGGGAGGAGATGTAGGGGGTGCAGCGCTGTGGAGAGCTATATGGGTGTAAGTGATTAGTTTATGTTGTATTCTGTACTGAATAGCCAACCAGTGCAGTGACTGACACAGGGTAGAGGCATCAGTATAGCGGCTGGAGAGAAAGACGAGCCTGGCTGCTGCATTCAGGACAGATTGGAGAGGGGAGAGTTTACAGAGAGGGAGACCAATAAGTAGGGAGGTAATCATGAACGAAGTGCAGCCAGCTACATCCAGGACGCTGAGTTAGAATTGCAGTAAAACTTCCATTCTTTATTTCCAACAAGTATAAAAACGGTACATGGAGAGTAACTACATGCTTAGCGCATACATGGCACAGTAGATAACCACTGTAGACCGACGCGTTTCGGAAGTTATTCCTTAGTCGTGGTCACCAATAAGTAGGGAGTTACAGTAGTCAAGACTGAATAAGAGCAACAGTAAGAGTCTGGATGGTTTCCACAGTGAGAAAAGGAAGGATTCTGGAGATATTCTTGAGGTGCAGGTGACAGGAGCGGGCAAGGGATTGGATATAGGGGGTGAAGGACAGATCAGAATCTAGTATAACCCCAAGACAGCGGGCCTGCTGCCTAGGAGTTATGGTGGTGCCACACACGGAAACAGAAATAGGAGATGGGGTTGGTTAATAGAAGGTGCTGCACCCCCATACATCTCCTCCCTCATCTCTGTCTACCATCCTACCCGGGCTCTCCGCTCAGCTACTGATCTAAGACTACACACCTCACTCATCCGAACCTCCCATGCCCGTCTCCAAGATTTCGCACCTATTGCACCAGTTCTCTGGAACATGTTACCCCATGTGATCAGGCACACTCACAACCCTCACAGTTTTAAGTGCGCTCTGAAAACTCATCTTCTTAGAAAAGCCGACCAAGATCACTGTTATCCCTCCAAATTCTGTCAAACATTCATCACTTCCTGCACTTTGCCACCCACAGGCACTTATCTGTATATAGATGTATGGTTGGGATGGCAGGTTCATCCACTTTTTATGTATATTACCCCATATTTATGCAACATGGATGGACCATTGTAAACAAAGCACTTGTCACCTTTTGTTTCACCCATACACCCTAATAGATTTGTAAGCTCTTGCGAGCAGGGTCCTCCCACCTCGTGTCTCATTTGTCAGTAGCTTTTTATAATGTAATGTCTGGTTTGTCTGTGCTTATTCCCTCTATATTGTAATGTGCTGCGGAATATGTTGGCGCTATATAAGATTATTATTATTATTATTATTATTATTATTATTAAGGTGGGATGACTAGAAGTTCAGTTTTAGTGAGATTTAGTTTAAGATAGAGAAAGGACATGATGTCAGAGACAGCGGACAGACAGTCACTGGTGTTTTGTAGCAGGGCAGGAGTGATTTCTCGGGTGGAGGTGTATAATTGGGTGTCATCAGCATAGAGATGGTACTGGAAGCCAAATCTGCTGATGATTTGTCCAATGGGGGCTGTATAGATTGAGAAGAGGAGAGAACCAAGAACGGATCCCTGAGGAACCCCAACAGCAAGAGGAAAAGAAGTAGAACCTGCAAAAGAGACACTGAAGGAGCGGTCAGAGAGGTAGGAAGAGAACCAAGAGAGAGCGGTGTCCTGGAGGCCAATGGTGCTGAGCATGGTGAGGAGAAGATGGTGATCAACAGTGTCAAACGCTGCAGAGAGATCCAGGAGAAGCAACAATTTTACATTTGTTTTGCTGTCTGCACCCCTGTTTAGAAGATTTCAGCTCACGCTCTATCTATCTCTTATGTGATACTGTGGCCTGCTAGAGCTGTAATTCCACAGCTACTAGATACTGTGGAACATGGAACTACAAGTGCCAGCATGCCACAGCAGCAAATGTTAAACACATTGATCTACTGATTAGCACCTTTACAACATCTTAGTACATGTGGTGTGGCAGGATGGCACTTGTAGTTCCACAACTACAAATGCCAGCATAACACACATGTAATAACTGTATTAGTGCTCTTACCATAAAGGATGGTATTTTACATTGGAGGTGGTGGTGGGGACCAGGAGCAGTAAGAACAGACCTGCTGTTTTGGGGCTGACAATACAAGACAAGAGCAGTGTGAGGGAGAGAGAGCCCTTGTGCCGACCTGAAAGCAGAGGTTTTCACGCAAGGTGGTGGGTAAGAGGTGCTAAAATTGAGCTGCTGTGTCGGTCGGAAAATGACAGAGGAAGGCTTGCGAGGTTCCAACATTATTATAGACCAGCGTTTGTTGTGTTTTTGTTGTATTTTTCATCTGCAATATGAGAACTCGCCCTTAAAACAGTTTTCTCACTATTATGTTTCACAGATGGATTCATGTTTACACTGCCTTGTCAGGCTGTGGGTGGTTCTATAGCAGCAATTAGCTTATTTAGCTTCTTTATAACTAGCAGAGTATAAGTGCAGGATATTTGATCTGTGTAAACAAAACTACAGGAGTGAGGAGTGAAAACAAGTAGTAAACAAACTAATCTTGTTAGAGATACACTCTATGCTCCCTCTGACCACAGTGACATCATTCCCTGCTCAAATCAGAAAGAGAGAGCAAGACGGTAACCAGAGAAACTTTGAACTCAGAGCAGATAAAATCTCTTATCTTTTGATCAAGGCAATATCAAAAGAGCAATGCATTTAGAAAAAGTCTACATTTACTGTTCTCTACATGTTGAAAGTTGATCTCTGTAGTAGGTAAACCCCTTTAAGACAGCAGTACAGGATAGTTCCATTGTTATTATACATACGCTACATAACTTGTCCAGGCATACTAAACAGTGTTCCTCTGTTTTTTTTAAAGTTATACAATATTTTGAAGCAAAGAGAAAACCCCTCCTGATGAGGAAAAGTTGGGAGAAAACTTTTTCTGCCCATCACATCTCTTTTTACCAACAACTAAAAATGTTGGCGAGTCATGGTAACGGTGAAAATCTAAGACTCAAAAGGTAACTAAAACTCCGCAGGCTGTGTCTTAAATAAGGACAGAACTGATCAGCACCTCCAAGAATTGTGAAATAAATGTAGCAGGTGCAGGCTGCCATGGCTGCAGTGCAAACACACAGAAACAGACCAGCAGCACTCCAACAGACTGATATACACTGAATATATGAATTATCTAAAAGTGCATGACTGCTGTATCGAATATATATATAATCTTACCATTTTGGATCACATCCACCAACTGCAAGTCAAAAAAATATTGGTCACCACCACCATTTACTAAAAGGGCTATACAATACATGGAAATCCCTAAAGAAGCATTTATGCTATCTATAATACATGAAAAAAACTTTGAGATTCTTAGTTCACACGTTTTGATCAAAAAATGTTTATGCCACCCCCGACTTACAACGGGATCTCAAGGTGGGTGGTGCCTGTTTTTCATTTCTCTCTCTGGATTATGGAGGTCGGTTGGCCCAATGAGAAGTCTGAATTTGGCTCTAGTGAGAGCTAAAGATAGCATAGGACCACCCGCCTTGAGATCCCGTTGTAAGTCGGGGGTGGCATAACATTTTTTTTATCAAAACGTGTGAACTAAGAATATCAAAGTTTTTTTCATGTATTATAGATAGCATAAATGCTTCTTTAGGGACTTCCATGCATTGTATAGCCCTTTTAGCAGATGTTGTGCCACTGGTATTGTAATGCGTGTATATATATATTTATGCCACAATCAAGCCAGTGGCACCCAGGTTCACATTGTGTTTTTCAGAAATGATTTTTTGTGCAGAACTACACGTTGTATTTGGCATATATTGCTTTTAGTTTATAGAGGGAGGAATGGATGCCTCCATATTGGTTTCTTGCACCCCGCCCACCTCCACAGCTCGTTATATCAGTGCAGTATGCGTGCAAGGTTGGTGCCTGTTTTTATTTTTCTCTCTGGATAATGTAGGTCGGGTGGCCCAATGAGAAGTCTGAAGTCTGACCACCCGCCTTGAGATCCCGTTGTAAGTCGGGGGTGGCATAAACATTTTTTGATCAAAACGTGTGAACTAAGAATCTCAAAGTTTTTTTTCATGTATTATAGATAGCATAAACACATCCATTTACTTCACAATTTTTGGATGTTTTTGTTCTCTTTTTTGGATTATTTGTCTGGGGGAGTAGGTGTCTCTATTTTAGACTTACACTTCACCCATTCATTCAGGCTTATTTCAAGCGGATTCAAACCAACAGGGGAAAAAAAAATATGTGCTCTGCAGACTACAGGCTACAGCATGAATTACTGGCTACAGTTGGATTTCCGGTGGATTCTATTTACTGAAAAGTCAACCAAAAATCAGTGCTGTGTAGACATAGCCTAAGCAGGCTTATAGAGGCAGTAAGAAAGGCAAGACTGCTTGTTTAGAGTAGCTCTCCATTTGGGACTCTCACAGATGTAATTAAAGTGTGCACCAAGAGCCTCAGCTTTTCATATATACTAAGTGCAGCAGAAATGCACTTTGAAATAATTTGTATATTCAGTGTTTGTCTCTTGACGTCTGCAGAGAGCTCCATGTTCGTTTCTGTGTGTTTGCATTGATATCACAGTTCATTCCTATTCAAGCTTTTTCGGGAAGGGGAAAAAGTAGTTCTGTGGTTCTAATTCAGGGCTCTTTAATTAGATGCCACCATCCAGGGGAGGATGTTCATACGGAGTTTCTTAGTTGCGTGTTTGGTTCCGTGTTTCGGACCCAAACACTTATTAACAATGAGCAGTGTGATTTCCATTGCTTTCAATGTAAAACACACATCAGCGTTCTGACGAGTGATCGCCGATGCGTGTTTACATGCATCTTTTTGATGCATCTTTCGGATCCGTTCAAGGAATGGACATGTCAATGCTTGATCCAAAAGAAGCAGGAGGAGCCCTATTTAGAACTATAGAGTGCGATCCTGCTGCAGCAAAAACGCATCCAAACACGCAGCTCACTTTGGGTGTGTGTTTGATATGTTTTACACAGTGCTTTTGAATATGTTTTTCGGATCGAAAACGTATCCAAAAACGTATTCGAAAACATTGCATCCTAAGTGACATCTTAGGCTATGTCTCTACTGCACAGGAAAACGATCGTATCTTCGGCGCTTTTAGTTTTTTAAAAGAGCCAAAGATACGATCGTTCCTGCGGCCCCATAGGCGGCAATAGAAAAGACGAGCTGATGTCTCCACAGCTCGTCTTTTCTCTGCCCGTCTTTCGGCAGCGGCGTATTATACAACATGTTGTATAATACGCCGGCGCTTCTCGTCTTCTTGGCGTCTTTCCATACAATACTATTGTATGGGGGGCGTCGGGAAAACGAGAAGTGACTACAGTTTTTGCACAAAGCGTGACATACGCCGCGGTCCTGCACCGGAGAAAAAACGGCCGCAGGTCGTTTTTTGTCCGATGCAGTGTAGACATAGACTTATTGTCTAATTGCACTAATTGTGCAGCTGTGAAGAGGGGAGAGTAGTTCGTCAGCATCATCCGCCTCTACAGGGAGAAGGCAGGGACAGTTTATTACCATCCCTGTCCTTCCGAGTGTTACACACATATATATATATATATATATATATATATATATATATATATATATATATATATATTATATATATATATATATATATATATATATATATATATTACACACACACACACACATACATACACACATACACAACAATATATATATAATATATCATACATGCCAACTCTCCCGTTATTGGCGGGAGGGTCCCGCTATTTGGGTTCCTCCCCCCTCCCCCCCCTCAAAGTTGGCATTCCTCCCGCCGCCGCCGGGGGGGTTCTTTAAATGGTCGCGGCGACAGAGTAGCGCTAGTGCGCTATTCTGCCGCCGCCGGGCCGCACCTACAGGCGGGTGAAGCCGCCGCTGTGCCCCCATCACCCGCCCGGAGTCGCGCTGTGCCGGGAGGAGGCAGGAGGGATCGTTCCCCTCCTCCCTTCTCCCCCTGTATGTACCGCGCCAGTATGCGCTGTACATACAGGTCAGCGGCGCAGGGGGAGTGACGCGGCTGCACTCACTCCCCCTGCGACGCTGAGGAGATCGGTCGGAGCTGCAGGAGCCTGGTGAGGTGAGTGACTTTTATTATTTTATTTTTATTAGTTATAGGGGGGCAACTACCTGGCTTACAGAGGGGGGGCTCTACCTGGCTTACAGAGGGGGCAACTACCTGGCTTACAGAGGGGGGGCTCTACCTGGCTTACAGAGGGGGGCAACTACCTGGCTTACAGAGGGGGGCAACTACCTGGCTTACAGAGGGGGGGCTCTACCTGGCTTACAGAGGGGGGGCTCTACCTGGCTTATAGAGGGGGGCAACTCCTGGCTTACAGAGGGGGGCAACTACCTGGCTTACATAGGGGGGCAACTATCTGGCTTACAGAGGGGGGGGGCTATACCTGGCTTACAGCGGGGGGCTCTACCTGGCTTACAGAGGGGGCATCTACCTGGCTATCAATGGGGGCATCTACCTGGCTTCTAAAGGGGGCAACTACCTGGCTACTAAAGGGGGCAACTACCTGGCTTCTAAAGGGGGCACCTACCTGGCAAACACCGGGGGCATCTACGAGGCAACAAGGGGGCATCTACTAGGCTACAAGGGGGCATCTACCTGCCTGTAAGGGGCACTACCTGGTTATGAGGGGCTACTACCTGGCTTAAGGGCATCTACCTGGCATTCTTCCTAAGCCATTAGGCAGTTAGGCGGAGTGGGTGGGGCTTTTTGAAGGGGCATGGCACATTAAAAAGATGGGCGTGTCCATGCAAATTTTTTGCCGCGCCGCGCTACACGCGCTGCCCTCTTCGATCTCCTGCTTTTCCATTTTCAAAAGTTGGCAACTATGTAATATATATAGCACTAAATAAGCATAGGATATACAGATTAGCAGGCAGTCTCCCAGCTTCCTGGCTCCAGTGGTCACATGGCTCAGATCAGCTCTGCAGGTTAGTACTGGTGGCTAAATTTGCCCTGTGACCGTGGCTAACACATCAACCCCAGTTACAGTGAAAATCAGAATCTAAAAATGCCCTTTTCTGACATTATGGAGGGCACAATATGTAAAATAGAAAATAAAACACAAATAGCCAGTAACAAAAAAAGAAAAACGCACAATAAAACACAGTCTGGCCAAATCACAACTCTTATTCCCACCATATGTCAAAATTGTTATCATCTAGATATAAACATCCATGATGGAAAAGTGACACAATTATAAAATTTATTTTAGTGCCATTTTTGCTGTTAAATCAAACATTTAAAAAAAAAAAAAAGTGATCAATATTTTCATTTTTTCCCATTTTCCATGATGTTATCGTTACAAAATAATAATAATAACAATAACATTATTATTATTAATAATAATAATAATAATAATAATAATGTAAAAAAAATGAAACTCAAGCCTAATATATCACGGAGAAAAGGCGAAAAAGTAGCAAAATAATCGAGTGAAAGAAAGCATTATAGCAGGTGTGTCAAACCCAACAGTGGGCGAAAATTAAAAACTTGGACAAAGTTGATATATATTAAAACATTTTCTACAATTGATGAAGTTTTTCCTTCCCATCAGATGTAACAATGAACCTTTTCATAAGGAAGTTTTGCTTAAAGGGAATGTGTCATCAAAAACGACTTCTTTTTCAACTAACATTTTTATGCTCAACACATTTAAGAATTTTTTAAAAAAAAAATTTTAATGTTCCACATCCCTTTCAATATTTTTTAATAATTCTTAAGTCCTGCAGTTTTCACTTCGGCCACTAAGCCTAATAATCGTATGACACTTCCTGTTCTGTACAGAAAGATTCTCAGTTGTCTGCTCATTATCAGCACAAAGAGGGTCAATCTGAAAGGAGACACCAGTGTAAATAGATAACACAGGATCCAGCAGTCACAAGAGGAGATAGTCACAGTTCACCCTTTCACCTCCCTGCACAGTGACTTCTTCCCAGGTCCCATGCCTAGAAAACTCTCCTATAGAAGTCAATGGGACTGAGTCAGTCTTAAGTGCATGAAGCTACTGTAAAGCATCTCTCTGACTGCTGTTGTGGAGCATTCACTGAATCTTTGAGATTATTCCTTTTTGCTTCTCCAAGATTCAGTGAATCAGAAGTAAATTGAGGATTTGTTATAACCAATAGAGGGCGCAGTGAACTTCCCAGCTTCTTTCCCATAATGCCTTGTGCTCTGCTAGTTAGATAAAATCTCATGCTGTCAGGACCAGGGAAGCTTCTGAGTTAAAGTAAACAGCAGTACTTACTGTCCTTTGTCTGAAACATCAGATAAGAAACAAGCTTTCACTGTCCGTAGTTCTGTGCTGCTGTGACCTGTGTGATGACCTCACTCCCTGCTATCAGATAGAACAAACAGCAGAGGGGGAGAAATACACAGGTCGGTCACTTAGGGAACCAGAGAGAGCACAGAAGGTGATAAAATCACTTGTAGCTCCTTAACAACAAAAAAATGAACAAAGCAATATATTTGGAAAACGTCTTTATTTAGTGTTCCCTACGTGTTGAAAGCTAATCTTTGTAGCGAGGCAACCCCTTTAAACAACCCATTCCCAAATCGCTTATTTACAGGATAAACCCATCTGAAGAAAAAAAATACACTATAAAATCAGTCGTAATAGTTGTACTAACATTTGATCACTAAATGCTGGTTAAAAGAGTTAGTTTTCTTCTCACCTTGAACATGATTATGTGAATGTACTTTCAGGCTACAAGTTATAAATCCAGTAACAAAAGAAGATATCAGATTAGCAATGGAAACTTCACTGGATAGCCTTGCCCAGGCTAAGTGATAACCAACCCCGCCACAGGGCTATATCAGACTGCCGATGCATGCCCTCTGCCAAGTAGACTAAAGGCTGCTCACAAGCATTTCACTAAAGATACCAAAACTTTCTGATTTTATAGAGATGAAAAGCACGTTCAAAAGGCTGCGATGGCAGATCATCAAAAACAAAGTGGTCTTTTGTGTTATCAGTAAAACAAAAAAAAACAAAAAAAAACATGAATCGTAATGCAGATCAAGTGTAGAGAATATAACAGAGACGTCTGTATCTAAGCAGCAAATCAGGGTTCAGCAGACGCTTGGGGATTTTACCAAGGAGGGCAGCAAGTGCTTTCCAATTGACATATTTGGAAGGAAAACTTGGGAGTGTACCCACACAGTGCGGTCCTGTTGCAGTACCGGCAGTGGACAAAAAAAATTACTGAAAACAAAATCCTAAAACTGTTCATAAAACTTGAGATTTTTGGAGCGTTTTGGGTGTATTCACACGGCAAAGATGGATTTTCCATCCGGTATTTGGTCTTTTTTTTGCCATGCAGGGGGGCGGCTTTTGTTGGCGGTTTGCGGATTCAAGCCATGCCCTTCGCACCCACATGTTCATGTTCTGTCCGAAAACTGGGAAGATGAATGACCATGTACTAAGTTTTTCAGAATATCGGCAATGTCAAAAACCGCCCGGCGGAAAATCCGTGTAGTGTGGACTGCTAAATGGATTATCTATTAATGTCCAGGTCAGGGCTGTGGCGTCGGTGGCTATTTTGCAGGAGTCGGAGTCATCATAAAAGGGACCGACTCCCAAAATATATAATTAGTTGGTCCAGTTAGTTCGATGCAGTGCAAAGAGCAAGAGGAATTGGGTCCGGCCAGTGCTGCTGCTCCCATATCTTCAACCTTATCACATGAGGAGTGTAATTGATGACATGGAGCAGGCACAGTGCTGCCCCAGGGGAAAAGATTCTGCTCTCATAGCAAACAGATTTCAGCAAAATTTTTCACCTGCTTTCAAAGAAATAGAAGAGTTCAACCATTCATCAGAACTGACTGTGGCTGAGGCAATTACTTTATACCCTGACATTGTTAGAGATGTTGCCCCTGTGGTCACCGCTTTGCCCCCAACCCAAGTTAGTGTAGAGAGGCCGTTCTCTAGCCTGGAAATAATGAGATCAGATGTGAGGTCATGTATGCAGGATCTGATGGAGACGATACTATTTCTCAGAACAAATTCAGAGACTCCACGAATGTTCCTGCAGTGTTTTGCATATTTACAATTTTTTTGTGTTCTAAAGTCATATCCAATAAATATATTTTACACTGACAAGCAAAATGGTAACATTTTGTTTTAAACTTGTGACTTTCAGGCTCCATATCTCCCCATTCACTACAGCTTTATACATGAGGCTACTGTAATTTTATATACAGTCATCTTACATATCTTATACATAAATTTGACTTGCAAGTATTTAGCATCTGCTTAGTCCTGCAGATTCTTGTCCTGTAACTGCATTGTTACTGTTTTGCTCCTAAAAATCAAAATGTTAATATTTATTATTTTGTTAATATTTGTTTTTCAATACTGCCTGAATCCTTCTGGGCTCTGGATCAGATTCAAGCAGGTCTTGACTAAAATATGATCCCAGGTCTCTTCTACACATTTCCAATGTTGGTGCAGACTGGACTTGGATACAAATACAGCTTTTTCTTCAACTCTCCCCACAAGTGTTCAAAAGATCAAAACATTAACATTTTGCTTGTCTGTGTATGTTCTACCTAAATAGCTCGATTATTGTATCATAAGGTGATAAACAGCCAGATGTTACCATTTTACTACAGTAAAGTTATCACTTAAACATGCGCCGTGTATGAGGGAGCCGGAGGTTTGGGAAATTGAGGAGTCGGAGTCGGGGCTTTGGCTTGCCGACTCCACAGCCTTGGTCAAGGTAAGAGGTTGACAGTCAGTTTACAGACTACTTTCAAATCCGAAAACTGTCTGTAAATCCAACTGAAAATCAGTGCTGTGGGGTCAAGCCCTTTGTGTTTTTTGGCACTTTTGTTTTTTAGCAGAAATGAACAGCATTAAAATTGCTGTGGATTTCTACAAAAAATATGCCAAAAACCATGTGGTCTATGGCGTACATAGACTTTAAGGCCATGTTCACACGGCTTAAAATGTACCATATTTCGGTCCGTAATTACGCGCCGAAGTGCGCCAATTACGGGCCGAAAACGGCCCATTCATTACGGTAATCCACAGTTCTCATAGAGAACTATGGATTATGTCTCCTCTACCCGCCCGGCGAAGCCGCCGGGCGGGGAGATAATTGACATGTCCCTTTCTATTGTCTATGGGCCGGCGAAGTGCCGGCCCCCCGCTCACTCCCCCGCTCCCGTCCACACGGCGTAATTGCGGGGCGAAATTACGCCCCGCAGTTAAGCCGTGTGAACATAGCCTAATAGTACATTTTCTGCCCTGCTCTGTCGTTTTTTGCAACATGTTTCAAAAAACAACTTGGAGTAGAAAAAAAATATATTCTTTGGAGACTACAGAACGTTTTTACTATTAAAGTCTATGAGAGCAGTTTCAGAAAATGAAAAACACAGAAAAAACTACCGAAAATGTGTGTAGTGCAAACATTGCTTAAAGGTTACTCCCTTGAAGAAAAAAAAAAAAGCATAGCCAACTGCTACAATGCAAAACTGAGGCAAATTGCAGTAAATACGTATGCATTTTTTTTTTTATTGCAATGGAATAAACCATGTGAACACATCCTTATGCTATGCTTCTTAGAGATACTTGTCTTTTAAACAAAGAATTTGTCAAAACATAGCCAGATTTTCCCATTAATTCATGTAAAAATGAACTTTACTGTGGCGTTTAGAAAACTGGTAGTTGATGCTCAAAATGTCACCAACATAATGGTTAAAGAAAATGATGCAGAAACTAATCCAGATAAAGCAAGTCCTTACAAATAACATCAGAGAGAGCTACTGGAAGCTGGAAATTACCTTCTGTGATGAGGACAGGAACTTCTTTGGGTCATGGACTTTATACACCATGTACCAGAAAAAAATTCTGCCCTCATCTGGTGCCCAAAGGAGCCGTTCATCCTGACACATGTAAAGAGCAGGACATGTAGTACAGCACTGTACTGTAGAGAGGTGCTACTTGACCACCAATCACTGCATGCACCTCACTAATACATGTAAGAGCAGCACAGGACATGTAGTACCACACCGTACTGTACAAAGGCTACTAGACCGCCAATCACTGCATGCACCTCACCCATTCTTGTTAGAGCAGTACAGGACATGTAGTGCCGCACTGTACTGTAGAGTGGTGCTATAGACCGCCAATCACTGCATGCACCTCACTTATACATGTAGGAGCAGTACAGGACATGTAGTACTGCACTTTACTATAGAGACGCTACTAGACCACCAATCACTGCCTGCACCTCACTAATACAGGTAAGAGCAGTACAGGACATGTAGTACTGCACTGTACTGTAGAGAGGTGCTAATAGACCGCCAATCACTGCCTGCACCTCACTAATACAGGTAAGAGCAGTACAGGACATGTAGTACTGCACTGTACTGTAGAGAGGTGCTAGTAGACCGCCAATCACTGCCTGCACCTCACTAATACAGGTAAGAGCAGTACAGGGCATGTAGTTCTGCACTAATACAGAGGTTGTACAAGTAAAATGTTCATGATAATCGGTTGGATCTTCCATCAATCAAATGTTTCCAGGAAAAACCATTGAATACTGGAAACATTGTATCATGACGCTGATGTAACTTGAAGGATCACTGCGTTTCTCAAAATCGTGGAAATAAAAACTCCAACCTGCCCTGCAAAAGACAAGCCACAATACTGATAAAGAAAAAAAGTCATGGTTCTTGGAATGGGACAATAAACAACTAAAGAGAAAAACCAAAAAACAACCCCGCCCTTTAGAAATCTGCACCCACCTTAATTGCATAAATCAGTCAAGAATTAAGAAAACATCTGAATGAACCTGATACCCTGAAATAAGACCCTTCTTGCATAACTAACAGAGAATGAACTGGAATTACCCTGGACGCTTCTCTCAGTCCTCAGTGGTGCCAATCTCCGAGCAGCTGTATCGCTGCTGCCGCTCCTATTTGCCGGCAATGATTAATTACATCCTTTAAACTGTCATTTAACTAATTAACAAAACAGAGGAGCAGAAGGAGGGATTTTGTTTTTGCTTCTGATAAAACTGCATTGAAATTTTGCCATTAAGGCTCATTCTTGGAGAATCGTCCATTACTTGGTATGATGTGCGTCATCACTCTGGGAGCATATATTAAAGCAGAGAGAGAGCTAAAGATGTTCTCTATAGTAAATCTTAGAACATATCTGGAGAGCCCTTAGAAGAAGCATTTTCTGTAATGGCTATGATTGGAGAAGGCATAAACACAGTGAGGTCCTATGCTCATGGTACAAGTGTATGGGCCCTGGCTAAAACCTCCTGTCTCATTCTTTTACATTGATGCTTTTTCTGTGCTACTGAACGAATTTGATAGGAAAAATATCCCCCAACTCATGGAAATATGTCCAGCTGATAGTGCAGACCTCCCTAGCCGACTCAGACTAACCAACAAGGGTGAAGGGTAATCCCCAGATGGACCACTGGACATGGTGGGCCCCTAAGAAGAGCAGGAATGGGGCTGCTTTTCAGGGAGAAAGAGAGGCGGAAATCAAGGGGCATGTGAGATATGTGTAGTCATGTACAGTAGCTGTAGGATCATCTCCAATGGTGGGCCCCCGAGAATCAACTCCACTGGTGGGCCCCAGAGAATCAAGACCACTATTGGGCCCCCGAGAATCAACTCCACAGGTGGGCCCCTGAGAATCAACTCCACAGGTGGGCCCCAAGAATCAACTCCACAGGTGGACCCCAAGAATCAACTCCACTGGTGGGCCCCCGAGAATCAACTCCACTGGTGGGCCCCCGAGAATCAACTCCACTGGTGGGCCCACGAGACTGAATTCCACTTTTGGGCCCCCGAGAATCAACTCAACTCCACTGGTGGACCCCAAGAATCAACTCCACTCCACTGGTGGGCCCCCGAGAATCAACTTCAATCCACTAGTGGGCCCCCGAGAATCAACTCCACTTCACTAGTGGGCCCCCGAGATTTACCTCCACTTCACTGGTGGGCCCCCGGGAATCAACTCCACTTCACTGGTGGGACCCGGGAATCAACTCCACTTCACTGGTGGGACCCGGGAATCAACTCCACTTCACTGGTGGGCCCCCGGGAATCAACTCCACTTCACTGGTGGGCCCCCGGGAATCAACTCCACTTCACTGGTGGGCCCCCGGGAATCAACTCCACTACACTGGTGGGCCCCCGTGAATCAACTCCACTTCACTGGTGGGCCCCCGGGAATCACCTCCACTTCACTGGTGGGCTCCCAAGAATTAACTCCACTCCACTGGTGGGCTCCCAAGAATCAACTCCACTGGTGGATCCCAGTCACTCTAGTCCAATGCTGCTCCACAGGGTACCCTGGCAGTACACATAAAATGATTGCCTTCCTGAGCCCAAGAAGGTCACTGATAATCATCGAAAGCCATGAACAGAAGCTGTAGGATCATCCCCACTGGTGGGCCCTGAGAATCAACTCCACTCATAAGAAAATCTCATACTCAAAACTGCATGGATCTGTAGATAAAAATCCTTAGTTGGTACCTGTCCTAGTGATGCCACAAATGTACTAATAACATCCCTTGCCCTGAAGACCCTCATGCATACTGAGCACCATGTACCTCAGTCAAAGATGGTTTATGATGACATCAATACAAATAATTAATACACTGGTCCCTCAAGTAACAATGGCTTTAGGATACAATATTTTCACCACACAATGGTCTCTCCTTGGACATTGTATGCTGAGTGTGGTTTCAAGATACAATGTCCCAGACACTGATACAGCCTATTATCATGACAATATTATTTGCAAAACCTGTTTATTAGTGCAGTGCATTCAGTGATTGGTAGTCTAGTATCACCTCTCTACAGTGCAGTGCAGTACTACATGTCCTGTACTGCTCTTACATGTATTAGTGCAGTGCATGCAGTGATTGGCGGTCTATAGCTCCTCTCTACAGTACAATGCAGTACTACATGTCCTGTACTGCTCTTACATGTATTAGTACGGTGTATGCAGTGATTGGCGGTCTAGTAGCCCCTCTCTACAGTACAGTGTGGTACTACATGTGCTGTCCTGCTCCTACATGTATTAGTGAGGTACATGCAGTGATCGACAGTCTGGTAGCGCCTCTCTACAGTACAGTGCGGTACTACATGTCCTGTACTGCTCTTACATGTATTAGTGAGGTGCATGCAGTGATTGGCGGTCTAGTAGCCCCTCTCTACAGTACAGTGGGGTACTACATGTGCTGTCCTGCTCCTACATGTATTAGTGAGGTACATGCAGTGATCGACAGTCTGGTAGCGCCTCTCTACAGTACAGTGCGGTACTACATGTCCTGTACTGCTCTTACATGTATTAGTGAGGTTCATGCAGGGATTGGCGGTCTAGTAGCTCCTCTCTATAATACAATGTGGTACTACATGTCCTGTACTGCTCTTACATGTATTAGTGAGGTACATGCAGTGATTGGCGGTCTAGTAGCGCCTCTCTACAGTACAGTGTGGTACAACATGTTCTGTAATGCTCTTACATGTGCCAAGTTAAGTGGCTCCTTTGGACACCAGGTGTGGGCCCCATTTTCTCTATTTCTGGTACATTGTACATAAAGTCCATGACACAAAGAAGCTTCAGTCCTCAACATAGAAAGTGATTTCCAGCTCCCAGCAGCTCTTTCTGATGTTCTATATAAGGACTTGCTTTATCTGGATTAGTATCGGCTTCATTTTCTTTAATCTCCATGTTGCATTATGTTGGGGACATTTTGGGGCTTGGGAACCAATTACCAGTTTTCCTTAGACTTATGGTGTAATCATACAATGTCATCCTGGAACTAATTAATGTTGCATGTTGATAGACCAGTGTATATCAAATATATTAAAATATTACCTTTGAGCCACTAATAATTGGTCAATCAATGCACTAGGAGCTGGCGTCCTCACAAGGCGTTACCTTATGCCTCGGACATCTCTCGTTTCTGAGTAATATTCTGCAGTCTCATAAATATTCATCCTATCCACTAAATGTCGGCTTGCACGGCGTGTAAGGGACGGGTACGCTGTAACATGCCCTGGCAGTGTGTGACCTTGGCTGTACTAGAGCGAGTGCCACATGTTTATATTTAAAATAAAGGAATCAGATTGCAGATATAGGCTGACAGAAGGTGAACAAGGTGTTCAGTTACTCTACTATTGTAAAGTAATGAGAGGTTGAGGTGGCACAGCTGCTTGTCTGATGGGCTGGAGCCGCAGGTATTCGGTTATGTAATTTATACCAGGTAATGTCACTTCACCGCAAAATGTACTTAGCAGCTGCAGGTGAAACTCCAGTCTAATCTACTGATAAACACAATGAAAGAGAATTTCTCCATTTAAAAAAAAAAAAAAGGACTGAATATCCCTGGGCCCATTAAGACCTATTTTGACAACTATAATAATTCTTTAAAGGGAATTCAATCTGCAGTATTTTTTTTACTAATTAAATTTCTCTAATAATACATTATAGTTTCCAGTTTCAAAGAATATTTACGGATTGTAGATTTCTTAATTTGTTTTTTCTCTACATGATTATGGGGGCAGCCATCTTGCCTACGTGGCTATCAATGGCATTTAGAGAGATGTTTTACTGCAGCTGAATGGGCCATAGAAGCCTGTGAACAGGGGCTGACTCATGGACTTCTATGGGAGATTGTTATGAGCATGCTCTGTGACCTGTGCAGATAGGGTTAGGAGGGCGGCTGTGACCATCAAATGTTGTGGATTCTGTTTTCTCTATACATAGGTGTTACCTATTAGGCTATGTTCACACGGCTTAATAGTACTGTACGCCCCGCAATTACGCCGGGTCTTCGGGAGTTGCGCTGATTGGCGCGTACACCCGCGACGTGGGAGGGGGGGCGGCAGCCCGCCAGTCCCATAGACAAGCATGACAGGTCAGTCATCTCCCCGCGCGTGCAATATGATCGTACTGTACGCCCGGGGAGAGGAGGTGTAATCCATAGTTCTCTATGAGAACTGTGGACTACCGTAATGATTGGGGAGCATTACAGCATTGCAGCGCAGTACGCTCTCAATAAGTGGGCACCCCAAAATAAGCCATGTGAACATAGCCTTATTCTCACCCTGCCTGTGATGATAATGAGACTTCTTTACAGAACAGGAAGTGTTTGGATATTATTGGGCTCAGAGGTAAGAGAGAAAATAGCAGAATCTGAAACTGATGTGGATTTTTGTGTTCAGATTTTATTTTGTGGGTTCACAGCAGGTTTTCTCACAGTAGATCAGCAGAATGAATTTCACACACCAACATCTGCACCAATTTGGTTTACTGCAGGTTTTTCTACAGTAAAAATAGAGAAACTTAAAAGGGTTGTCTCGCTACAATGATGGGGTTTTAATTAAAAGATCTTTAAAAAAACAAGCAGCTTTGCAATATATGTTCATTACAAATGTCCTACTGATTTTGAGTTAACACTGTTAGTAGTAGTGCATCAGCTCCTGAAATCCCTATAGCAGCAGACCTGTTGATCTTTATCTCACTGGCTGTCAATGCTGATGACTCATCAGCCTCTGAATACAGGTCAGAGCACAGAGCCCCTCCTGCACAGTATGCTTCTGTAGTGGAGGGAGGGGGGGGGGGCTCTGGCTTCTGTCTGTGTGGATTAACCCTGTGTGTGCCTGCTTTCTCCTGCTCTCTACACAGATTGAGGAGAGCAGAGATGAGGCTGATCTGTAGTCAGTAGATGTGACAGCAGTGACCCTGTGTGTTACTATAATCATGATGTGTCTGTGGAGCTGTGACTATACTAATAGAACAGATCAGGGGGGCATGTGAACTGTTCATATCCCTCCCTGCTCTGCTGTATTAGTGACACATCCTGAGTATAGAAACACACTTCACAGCTGCCCTGTGTCTGTTCTGACAGGGTTTGTTGTTGCTTTAGATGGAGATTTGTATGCTAAGCAGAGGGTATAGGAACACTTACATCCCCCTTGCTCTGCTATTAGCATACACAGCTTCACAGACCTCTACACACTCATAGATCAGCCCTCTCCTGTCTCCGTAGAGCTAACAGTGCAGCTGATCCAGCAGTGAGCAGCCTGCAGCAGACCTAAGCAGGCACACACAGGGTTAACTCTGGCAGCAAACCCCCTCGCCCTCCCCCTGCTGTATAGAAGTTACTGTAGTTGGAGGAGGAGAGCTGTCTGTGTGCTGAGGGGAGGGGGGAAGAGGGAGAAGAAGAGGCAGACAAGAAGCACGCCCCTGAATTCAAAAATCCTTTGCTGCCAGAAGCATTGAAGTAGGCTGAAAGCCTGTAATGAGACAACTCCTTTAAGAGAAAAAATTAGACTCGTTCCATTCTAATGTCATACACTACTCTCAAAAAGTTTGGGATACTTGACTTGTCTTGAAATTTTAGGATGAACATAAACTTTCTTGAACATTTTTTTAAATGAACTAAATGAGAACATCTCTTTCCTTTAGATGTAAATGCCGAACTGTTCAGTGTTTCAGTACTTTTTGCACAACTTGCTGATTTCTTACAAGGAGCAAAATTCCCAATAGGCGTTTGATCCCTGAATCGCCCAATAAATTTAGGGGATCAATTCGAATTGTGATTTAAACAGTCCTCCTCACACTGTTCACATTTTGATATCATGAGACCAAGACAACAAACTTATAATTGATCAACAGTACCTCGCCATTGTGAGGCTTCAAGCAGGATGCTCTCAGACAGAAGTGGCCACTGAGCTTAGAGAGACACAGAGTCATCAGCAGGTTGTATCAGAGATACAGAGACTGGAAGAGTCACAGAAAGGCAAAGAAGTGAACGTCCTTTGGCTACATCACACACTGATGAGCGCTTCATTGTAACTAATGCCCTGTGGAATCGGATGATGAATGTTGCACAACTCCAGGCACATTTAAGGAGGTGCGACAGGTAACCAAGTGGTCACGTCAGAACATTTGCAACTGTTTATATTAACATGGTCTGCATACTAGACAATCGGCATGGGCATGTTCTACTTGATCTTGATTGTTCTACTTGATGTCTCCAGCATTGTTGGCGGCCTTCAATTCTGCTCAGAATGAACTGAATTTCATCACTTAGCAGCACTGAGGACCAATGGTCCCTCATCCAGCATAGATGGTCCCTGGGCCATGCAAGACTATGATGCCTGTTCCTGGTGGTGTGGTCTGGCACCCTTTGCGGTTGTAATGCATGCAGACCACGCTGACGTAAACAATTACGAATGGTCTGATGTGATACTTGGTTGACTCTCACTTCACTTAAACATGCCTGGAGTTGTGGGGCATTCATCATCCGGTTCTGCAGGGCATTGGTTACAATGAAGTGTGTGATGGAGTGATGGAGCCAAAGGACACCCACTTCTTTGCCTTTCTATGACTCTTCCAGTCTCTCTGAATTTCTGATACAACCTGCTGATGACACTCTGTGACACTCTTAGCTCAGTGGCCACTTCCGCCTGAGAGCGTCTTACTTGAAGCCACACAATGGAAAGATACTGTTGATCAATCATAAGGTTGTTATCTTGGTCTCATTATGTGAAAATGTGAACAGCAGGATGAAGATGGCTGTTTAAATCCCAATACAAATGTATCCCCTAAATTAATTGGGCGATTCAGGGATCAAACACCTGTTGTGAATTTTACCATTACGCTCCTTGTGAGAGATCAGCATGTTGTGCAAAAAAGTACTGAAACACTGAACAGTTGTACACGTGCATCTAAAGGGAAGAGATGGTCTCATTTATTGCATTTAAAAAAAATTTATTTTATGTTCATCCTAAAATTTTAACCAAAACACAAATTTCCTTAACTTTTTTTACGAGTAGTTTATCTATTGTTCATGTGACTCTGTTATGGGCCACAGTGGTCTCTTCCTGGAGGCCTGCAATTGGCCACACGATTACATGACCACCAGTCAAGTCATCAGTGGCACATCAGGATCGGTAGCGTCGCCGGAGCAGAATAAGCTTAAAAGACGAGGTTTTTTTTCTATTTTAAAACCTCTCCAACCAGCTGACAAGATTTTTGCAAAAATAGAATACCCCTTTAATGACCCTGGCTACTATGTAGCTATAGTGTACGGCCATATGATACCTAAATCCTATGCTGAACAAAAGGTATATTCTACTACCAGAAAAAAGGGGACAGTTAAATGCAGTAGAGGATGGCCAGACATTGACTTCTATTGGGAATACACAACTTTTTACACTTAATTCAGATTTTAACAGATGTATATGGCATATGTGGTGCACAAGTATAGCAGTCATGAAAAATTTACCATTTACCGTAAATATGTTAGCATCTAGATAGAGAGTGAAAAAGCCTATGAGAAAAATGCCAGAAGAAAACTCTAGGATGGAATGTTTTGGGAAAAACGAACAAAAGAAAACACAACTACCATTAAAAATGTCAAAAAACAAAATGCCATATACATGTATATACTTCACTTCAAAAAATAAAAAATAAAATAAAAAACTGGTCCCAGTTTTGGATCTAAAAAAAAGTGAAAAATTCCAGTGACAAAAAACACAACTAAATGTAGTGTGTGTATATTTATTACAAATGCACGTTCTCCAACCAAGAGTGACATTTTATCACTAAGGACAACATAAAACTCGTATATTATACACTTTATGACTTGTTTACTCGCCATATACATTCTGAAACCTACAAATAAAACTTCAAAAGCTGCAATAAAAGCAGTCCAGATGAGGGCCAGAAAAACTCAGGTCTGTCTGTAAGGATCATAATTATAGGCTGCAAAAATTCTCCTCTTTAAACTCAGCTCTTACAAGTGGCTCGCAGACCTCCATAAACTAGCACCAAATTAGACCAAAACGCACACATTCATAAACCGGGGACGAGAATCAAACATCCTAAATATTGTATAATTCTAGGGATCTCTGTAGGATGTGCGACTAAATTCTGTCAAATTTCTGTGTCTCACAAATATCTGTCTCTCATGTACAGTATATCCATCCCATATCCTATCCATCCCATATCCTATCCATCCCATATCCTATCCATCCCATATCCTATCCATCCATCCATCCCATATCCTATCCATCCCATATCCTATCCATCCATCCCATATCCTATCCATCCCCATCCCATACCTATCCATCTCCCCATCCCATATCCTATCCATCCATCCCATATCCTATCCATCCATCCCATATCCTATCCATCCATCCATCCCATATCCTATCCATCCATCCATCCCATATCCTATCCATCCATCCATCCCATATCCTATCCATCCATCCATCCCATATCCTATCCATCCATCCCATATCCTATCCATCCATCCCATATCCTATCCATCCATCAAATCTGTCTCTTATATCCATTTAATCTATCATTCATATCTATCAAGTCTCCTTTCTATCTCCCTTTTATCTCTCTCTCTCATCTCTCACATGTTTCTTTCATATCTTTCTATCTGATATTTACGATATTTCTCTTCTACCAAAAATAAATACGTTAATAAAAAAGACCATTCCTACCCCTGTTTCCCTGAAAATAAGGCAGTGTCTTATATTAATTTTTACTCCTAAAGACGAGCTAAGACTTATTTTTAGGGGATTTTTTTTTTCTATGAACAATAATTCCCATTTATCGTTGAACAAAACCTCAACATGTATTAATATACTGTAGTGATTTCATCACAAACATCAGCATAAGCAGCCAAACTCTGAATTGCATAAAAAAATGCACTAGGTCTTATTTTCGGGGGGGTCTTATTTTCAGGGAAACATGGTATCCATAAATCTGATAAGACGGAGAACTCCACTGTTCGCCAACCATAGATATCAAGGTGCAGCTTCTGAACTTGAAGATTTGAAATGACTTGAAATGCTGCCCTGTAATATGCCAGCTTTGTGAGAAACAGATAACTGAGAATATTTTTTTTTTTTTTTTTTTAACCTACCCATCTTTAAAATTCTTATTTATTTCCCACACTTCCTTGTTGTGGTGTGACACTGTGACATGGCTTCCATATTGAGGTCTTGTCCCATGACTACAGTGACAAATCGCGGTCTCACCCACTTACGCTGTGCTAATGGGACACATCCCATGGGTGTAACGATAGCAGTGGCAGACATCGCAGCTTCTATGGGGCCCAGGAGCTTGAATGGCCAACTCAGATATAACAACATTTTACCATTCTGTGAATAATAAAGGGTTTCTGCTACTTGCCACTACTACGTGGCCTCTCTGATATATAGCATTAATTATTACTAACTTAAGGGTCCAGCCATTAGGTGTTGGGACCCTGTCTCCTTTTGCTATTGGGCCCTATGGATACTAGTTACACCCCTGACACATACCTATCACTCATAAAGTCTATAATACTGGTACAGAGTCAGTACCACCATGGGGTTACCCTCCCATCACAATGTAATCCTAATGTTTGCCCCCTCTTGAGCATGAAGGAGTTAAATATGGCTGTAAATTCATCTTTGTGAAGTTAAGAAAGTAATCAATGACGTCAAGATGTTCCCCATTTCAATTTTAATTCTGGTTCCTCAAATTTAAAATAAAAGTATGTGAGTCACATATAGAGATGAAGAGTTGCAGTGGGTCCTAGCAAAACATGTGAAACTTTATTTATGTTCTGTATATAGTTCCCTTAGTTACATGGTTATCATCACACCTAAATAGGGAGTCTGTAACTCATGCCAAGTGTCAATAAGCAATTTTTTTTATTGTATCCAAATTAATAAAAAAAATTAAAATTATTTTTTAAAGAACATCCATTTTAGAATGAATCATGTTCTGGTATTCAGCTTCATGGATTTTTACCGTAAAAACTTTATATGAGAAAATGCAAAGACTGTAGAGGAAAAGAGAAGCAGTTGCTATAGCAACCAATCTGATCGGTTGCGAAGGGCAACTGCTCAATTTTTCCCGTGTGTCCTCCTTTTAACAATTTTTTTTCCTTGCGTGGTACATCCTTTAAAGGGGTATTCTCATTTCATCATTTGGCAGCCGTTTATATTGGTTGCTAAGCAGAGCTTATGAAATGGAGGGGTGTGTTTCTCCTACCAGCAGGGAGTATCTTCTCTTTGCAAACACACCCCAAAGTGTGCACATGAGAATTCATTCTGTGTGAGCAGCGGGGAAGGGAGAGATTCTCATCTGTCGGAGACTAAGGAATCACTGGTTTTCACTTAGTGAAAAGCTAAGTTTAACTCAATAGTGTATATCTACATTTCTCGCTCTCTCTACATACTTTGTAATTAGAATGGACATTTGATATTCAGGACTCTGGGAGAGATGGGTGATTTTTTTTTCTCTCTCTCACACACAGTGATATATCCTGCACATTATTACACCTCTGACCTGTACAGATCTGCATAACAAAACAATTTTCTCTCTCTCTGCGTGTTGGAATAGTTTTTGGATGTGTGTTTGGATCCATGTCCCGGACCCTAAACGGACCCAAACAGTCATCTAACAATGTCCAGTGTGATTTATATCGCTTTCAATGTAAAACACGCATCAGCGTTCAGACAAGCGATCACTGATGTGTGTTTCACATGCACCTTTCTGTTCCATTCCTAATTCTTGATCCGAAAGACGCAGCAGACGCCCTATTTAAAACTATAGGGTGCGATCCTTTCCTGCAGCCAAAATGCAGGCAAAAACGTAGCTGAATGTTGGATGCGTTTTACGCAGCGCTTTTGAATCGAAAACATATCCAAAAATGCTGTGTGAACATCCCCTTACTCTAAAGAACTTGGGAGAGGATAACATTGAAACATTGAAAATGTGTCAACACTGTTCATTCTACCTTCATCTATAGAAATTATCTATCAGATTAACTGGTCCAAATTTTGGGGATTTTTTGGCCCTCAGGATCAAACAGAATGACCGGTTTCTAATGTATTGGTTTAATGGCCTTAACTTTTTACTTTGTTCTGAATGCGAGTCATTTTATTCATAACCACTGCAAGTTTTAAAAAAAATGTTTTTACGTCTTCTACATCTTCACCTTTTATGTTTACAAAAATAATAATGATACATTTTTTTTTTACAAAAATACTAGATACCAAGCTCTGTTCACACTACCGTCATGATATCAATTAGGATGGAAAACCATGATGGCAATGCCAGAGTCACTAAACTGCAGAGACTTATGGTGCCCGCTGGACTTATGGATTTATAATGGAGTCTAGGGGGTTCTATTGTGGTGTTGATTGTATTGATAGGTAAAATAGTGCTGCATGCTGTACTGTTCTTCCCATCAAATCTGACAGAGGCTCTGGCAATAGTTTGATCAGAGACTAACACAGGATCTTTATATATATTTTGTTTTCTTCTTCATTTTTTAGATATTGCTTTTCTTTTACACTTTACTATCCACTGTTATTGGAGATGCTAAGCAGAAGTAAGGATAGTGGGGAGGTTCATGTTGTGATGACTCTGGCACTGTGGTTGGAACTGTCATGGAGGCACTGAGGGACACAATGCACATCTCATCACTTAACTGCTTGTGGGCCAAAATTTCACCAACTTTTGGCTTGTAAAGACTCTATTTCACTCTATTCCCAGCTCTATTCTACATAAAGTGCTTAAAGGGGATTTATCGCTTCATCGGTTCGTCTGTTTCCTTGTACTTTCAGTTTTTTAGCTCCTTAAATCCAGAGGAGTTTCTTTCCCTCCCAGCTGGGTGTTTCTTAACTGAAGGGGGATGACATCACCATCCCCCCTTCACTGTTCATGCTCGCTACCAAGTCACTGTGTTTGTTTGAGATCAGTGGGAGGGAATAGCACATCCCCCTCCCACTGTCTGAGTCCACATGTCACTGTGTCGTTCCTCTCCCTATGTAGTCTTATTTTGTAAGAGCTGTTTGTTTACATACCACAGGCCTGCATTCAGTCTAGACAGTCTTCTATGAACTCAGAGCACTGATCTCTTTTCCTCTCACAGCTCGAGGTTTGTTACAGTTGAATCCAGTCTTCTATGAACTCATCCAGAGCAGCACAGCTCTGTCTTTTTTTGTTTCAGTGAAATTCGGGGGTTCTTTTCCCCCTTTTTTTTTAAATTTTTTTTTTTTCCATTTTCTTTTTGGGGGGTTTTTTTTTTTTTTAAAAAAAAATTTTTTTATGTTTTTTTTTTTAAAAAAAAAAAAGGGAAAACCCAAAAAATAAATTTAAAGGGGTGCCACTGAGAAAAATTTGGGAAAAAAAAAAAGTTGTAAATGGGGGTTTTCGGCCCCGGGCGGTCAAAAGGGGCCCAAACCTCCTGGGCCTGTTCATTTTTTGGAAAAGGGGAAAAATTTTTAAAAAGTTTAAAACTTCCCGGGGGTTTTCCCCGGCCTTAAACCTTTTATTTTAAAGGGGTTGTTTTTTCTTGTTTTCTTTTTATTTTTCCCCTTTTTTTCTTTTTTTTTTAATTAGGGGGTGAAGGTTTTTTTCCCCTTTCGTCAGTCTAAAAAAGGTTGTGGAAAGGGGGGGACCCCCCGGGAAAATTTCAGGGTTTTTAAAAAAAGGGTTTTTTAAAAAGGGGGGCCCTTTTTTTTTTGGGGGGGGGGTTTAAAAAAAACCCCTTTATCGGGAGTTGGCAGGGTTTTTAGTATGGGCCCGGGGGTTTTTTCCCAAAAGAGGGGGAAAAACCGGGGGGGAAAAAAAGGGGGGGAAAAATTTTTTTTAAATTTTTTAAAAAAGAAGTTTCCTTTGAAGGGTCCCCAAATTTTTAAAAAATTTTTTTTAAATTAAAAAAAAAAAACCGGTTTTGGGAATCAGTTTTTTTTTAGGGGGCCCAATAAAAGAATTTGGGGGTTTTATAATAAAATGCCCCCCCCCCTTTTTTAAAAAAGTTTTAGTAATTAAAAAAATTTTTTTTAAAAAATTAAAAAAAAAGTTATTCTCCCTTGAGGGTAAAAAAGGGGGGAAAAAAAATTTGGAAAAAAGGGGAAAATAAATCTTTTCCTAAACCCTCAAAAAATAACCCTAAATTTTTTAAAAACTTGTATTATTTTTTTTCGGGGAAACCCAAATATGAAAAAAATTTAAGTTTCTTCAGGGGGAAAAATTATTGGGGGGCCCCCAAAATTTTCCCTAACCCCCCATCCCAATTTCCCGTGGAAAAAAAAAGGGAAATAACCCAAGTGGGGATTTGGGCCCCCCTTTTTTTCCTTTTTTCCCCCTTTTTTGGGCCCTTGGTGGGGGTTTAATTTTTGGGGAACCTTAAAATATTTTTTTTTGTTTGTTCCAAATTTAAAAACCCCTTTTAGGGAAAAATAAAAAGGGAAAAAAAAAGGGGTTTTTAAAAAGGGGGGGTTTGGGCAAAAAAATTTTTTCCCCCCGGGCCCCCTTTAAAACCAAACCCCCAACCCCCCCCAAAAAAAAAATTTTTTTTTTTGCTTTTTCATTTTAAATTTAAATTAAATTTTTCAATTTGCCCCCCAAATATTTTTCCACATAAATTTTTAAAAAGGTTAAAAGTTTAAAAGAGCCCCCGGGAAAAAAAACTGGAACGGGCTCAATTAATTAAGGGCCCTATAACCGGGCTGGATTAAAAGGGGGGTTTTCCCGGGGGGGTTTTTTTTGGAAGTTTCCCTTTTCCAAAAAGGGTTTAAAGGGAACAATTGTGTGAACCCCCACCCTGGGGTTTTTTAAAAAAGAAAACCCCCAAAAATTTCCCGGGTTTGGGGGGAAAAAATAACCAGGGGGTTTTTTTAAAAAAAGGGAATTTGGGTTTTCCCCCAAAGGTTTAAAAGGGGATGTAGCCCTTTTTTTTGGGGAAAAACCCGCAAAACCAAGACCCAAACCTTTGGGAAAGGTGTATCTTTTTAACCAAAAGGGAAGATCCATAAAAAAAATCAAAATTTTTTGAAAAACCCCCCCCCGGAGCCAAAAAAAAGGCGGAGAAAATTTGCGAAAAAAACCCTCGAAGAGTTTTTTTTTAAAAATTTATTTTGGAAAAAGGGGGGCCCCCTTTTAGGTTTTTGGGGAAAAAAATTTGGGAAAAAGGGGAAAAGGGCGATTTCCAAACAAAACCAAACCCCCCAAAAAAAGGGGGAAACAAAAATTTTGGTGGGGGGGTTTTTAAAGGCGGGTTTTGTGTTTTTGAAAAAAAGAAAAAGAGTCAAATTTTTTTAAAGGGAATTTATTTAAAGGGTTACCCTGCTGAAAGTTAAAAGGGGGGTTTTCAAAATCAAGGAAATGAAAATTTTCCCCAAAAGCCCCCAAAGTTTGTGGGAAAAAGGGACGGAATGGAAGTAAAAAGTTCCCATAGATTTTTTTTAAAAGTTTTGCAAAAAAAAAAACCCTAAAAGGCGGGCTAAACCCCCCCAAAAAAAAAAGGGAAAACCCAGGGGGGATTGCCGGGGGTTTTAAGTTTTAGGGGGACCCCAAGGTTCCCCCAAAATTAAAAAAAATATTTTTTTTATTTTTTTTCCAAATTTTTGGGAAAAAGGGGGTTTTTTGTGTCAAATTCCTACTTTTAAAACTTTTTTGTTTAAATCAAAAAAATGTTAAATTTTTTCTTTTAAAATTTTTTTTCCCCCCTTTCCAATTTTTCCCGGGAGCCCCAAAAAAAAAAAATTTTTGGGGGCCTTTTCCCAAAGAAAACAGGAATGAGGGGGTTTTTAATTCCCCCAGGGGGGGGCCCTTTTTATGCATTATTTAAATATTAAAAAAAAAAGGGCCCCCTTTTTTGGGGGAAGCCAAAGGGGGTTAACCATTTTTTCCCCCTTGCTGCCCCCAAAAAAAGGGTTTCCCCCCACCCCTTTATTTAAGCGTTTTTTAAAAAATGGTTTTGGTTTGCCGCTAGGGGCCATGGGGTTAAAAAGTTGGCGCCTTTTGTGAACAAAAGTACGCAAAAAATTGGGTTTTCGGCCCGGCCCAAGGGTTTTTTTAAGGGGCCCTCAAAAAGTTTTAAAAGATAAAAATAATTTTCCCGGGGGGGGGAAAAGTAAAAAATTTTGGTTTTTTTTTTTTTTGGGTTGGAAAAAAAAATTTTTAAAAAAGGTTTTTAGAAAAAAGAAAGAGGGAAAGGGAGTTTCAGGGTATTTTAAAAAAAGGGGGTTTGGGGGTTTTTGGGATTTTTTTGGGGCCCCTTGGGGATTTTAGGGAAAAAGTGCCTTTCTGGAAAAGGGGCCCCCCACCAAACAAACAAATAAAAAAGGGGAAAAAAACCAAAAAAGGAAATTTACTAGAAAAGCGGTGACTTTTATGGACTTTTTTGCAAAAACCGGTTTACAATTCTGTGCATTTCTGCAAAAAAAAAAAAATGCTGATATAATACTGATCATGCTTAAGTGACGTTTCACCTGATAAGGGGATCCGATCACCTCCGGCCCCGGAAGTCCTAGAGAGAAGAGGTGTGCGTATTTGGAGAGTGCCCAATAAGGTGGTTTTAAAAACAAAAAAAAAAATACAGAAAATGCTGACATGTTGGACATAAAATCTGACATGCACTTTCAAGGCCCCATTTTTAAAACTAGCTCCCCTTTCTTCAAGGGGGTAATGCTCCTTTTTCCCCAAAATAGGGATGCAATTTGGTTCAAAACCAACAAAAGGGTTTTCCCCTTTTGCCATAGGGTTTTCCCCGCCATTTTCGGGGGGTTTTTGGCGGTCTGAAAAACCGAAACCAGCTGAAAACCTTGGTGGGGGGCAAGCCTTTATTCCATTGTGAAAATTTTCCCTTGCATTGGTCTGGGTTGTAAAAACCCTATATACATGCATGGGTTGTAGAGGCTCATTGAATTTAACCCCGATGTTGGTGTGGAATTTGCCTTTTTTAGGGGCATTATCTAAAAAAGGGTAAATGGGCTATAAGCCCCCCCTTTTAAATTCATTTCAAACTGATCACCCGTTTTTATGTAGCACATATATTCTTGTTTATGGTAACACAGGTTTTTGATTTTTTTTTCACAGCACTAAGTTTTCACTGCTCTGCAGAGGTAGCTTTGGCCCTGCACGTCTCTGCAGAGAGAAAGAGGGCATGGGGGGTAACTTTTAGACTTAGCATATGGATTTCATGGGTCCCCCCGTTTTAAAGGGGTTGTTTTTATTAAAAGGTTTGTTTTTATGTTTAAGATTTGCAAAAAACAAGCCATTTTTTTAAAGGACATATATTGGCAGGGCCCAAATATTCCCAGATACCCTCTTGTATGGGGTGCATCAGCTTCTCGGGGGCTATCTACAGCTGTTAGATCTCTTGTAGGCTGTTGTGGTCCTATAGCTACCCGACCTGTGTCCTCAGCTCTATCCTGAGGGCCAGTTGTCAGTAAACCGCATGAAATTAAAAATGAAACGGAGAAAAAAGGACTGGGTAAAATGAAAAGATAGTGAGACAACTCTTTAAGGCCCACTCGGTGCAAGAAAAATTGCCTTTTTTTTTTGTGAATATGGGGTTTGTGCATTTCTGCTATCTGACACTACTTTGTGGCTTATCTAATATATAATGTTATTGTTACTATTTTTTAATTATGGTCACCTTTTGTTTGGGTCAGCCCTTGTTGGGCTCAAACCGGTGAGCCCCTGGGTAAGGCGGGCTTGGGGCTGCTTTTTAGGGCAAAAAGTAGAGACAGCGAGTGCAGAATATGCAGTCATGTATGGTAGCTCCAAGAAGGGAGCCAAGAATTAACTCCATTGGTGGGCTCTATGCCTCCCAGTCTGACACAGCTGATACTGCCGTTTCAGTTTCTTGTAATAAGCTGGTGGGGCCCATCTGATTTTGCTATGGGGTCCTATGAATTCTAGCTATGCCACTGAGAAAGGAATACTGTAAAGAAAAGACTTTGACACACACCACCCCATATCTCAGCTTCTAGAAGGCACAGCATGAAACAAATACAAAAATATATATAAAAAGTAATAATGATACAAATATGAAAACATAAAATACAGATTGCATTGATCTAAATGATACCAACACACACAAAATGTGAGCAAATTGCGACGCACACACTATAACACCTTATATTACTATTGCAGTACAATGTACTTTCATAAGAAGTCACATTTGGAGTCGTGACAGAGGTTTGAGAAAGCCTCGTGAGGGGATTATACACACAATATTATTTTGGGAGTGTCCTAATCTTAAAAATGGAATCCTTAGGAATTCAGTGCGAGCGTCCAAAAAGCAAATGGAAATAGGAAATAATTTAATTGCAGAAGTGTAGTGGGAGTGCGAGGCTGCAGAGCCAGCGATCAGTCACTGATACATTGTATGCAATTCATTACTGCTGAGGCATGCCACATTCCCGGGGACTGTAGCCATGTCTGAAAATGATCACTAATTGTTACATCTGGACCACAGTGTATTTAAAACGGGCCTTTAAATCCGATGTGGTCTTCTCCTAAGATACACAAAACCCTTAGAAAAGCTCCCTCTGGACAGTATATGTTGCTGTGAGCAGACAGTTTGTTAACAAGGACTCGCCCACCCAGACTCCATGTCTCCAGACACCAGAAAAAACTGCACCCCAAACACGATCACTGTCTTGTCTGTCTACAATTTCCTACCAAACATAAGTCTTGTCATGAAAATTGAAAAGGCATTTCCAAAAATCTGGGGAAAAGTTTTGGGTCAAATGGCCTCCAATGAAACTGTCTTCTTTTTACAGATTTGAATGCATTAGGCCACACATACCATTGACTTCTGTAACAGAAGTCTAAGGCTATGTTCACACGATGTACTGTGGTGCGTGCAGTACGTGCCGCAGTACATCGTGTGTTTCGGGAGCTCATGCTAACACGCGCATACTCCCGTGGCGCGGGGGGGCAGCCTGCCAGCCCATTGACATTCATTGCTCGCGGCGCGTATTCGCCACGAATAATTGACATGTCACTTATCTCCCCGCTCGTACAATACGATCGTATTGTACACGTGGGGAGAGGAGGCGTAATCCATAGTTCTCCATGAGATTACCGTAATTTTGCCGCGTATCTCGCTCGTATTAGAGCGCAAATACTCAGCGAAATGCGCGCTGAAATTAAGCCGTGTGGACATACCCTAAGGCTTTATTCACATATGTGGCGGAGAGTCCATTTGGAACCTCAATTGCACATTCCATTGGGAATGACGGAAAAAATAGCGCAGCAAATAGCGCTATGTTATCCATCTAAACAGACACCACGGTAGAGACCTGACGGACCCCTTGTAATCAATAGGGTTCATCAGGCCCCTTTGGTGTCCGTTTTCACCTCTGAACAGAACCTGATGTGAAACCAGCCTAAGGGTAAGGTTACACAGGACAAAATTGCAAAATTCACACCAAATTGTGTTTTGTTTTTTTGAGGTTTTACTGCTGCATATTTTCCTGCAGTTTTTGCGAACAACAAAAAATGGGTTTGAAATCCTCAGTGGTGGATTTTGCTGCAGATCCACTGGCAATATGCAAAAAAAGATTGCGTGCAGATTTTTTTTGCACAGTTTCCCTACTGAAGTCAATGGGAAAAATCAATAACAAAATCTGCGAACAATACAAATCTTGACATGCCGGCCATTAAAAAATGTGCCCCGCCCCCCCCCCCCTTACCGGGTTGTCTCATCTGTCTGTTTTCACTCTTCATAGCCTCTTCAGGCTCACACTTCCGGTGGTGGGTGTGGACGAGTCAACAGCAGCGATCGACAGTGCAGCTCTACTGGCTCCTATTCCTCGCTAAGCCTGCTAGAAGGAACTTACTGGCAGACGGGTTGGTAAAACAATGATATTGTCCATGCAGGATGTCTGACTATAAATGTGAGAGAGCAGAGTTGTATTTGTTATGAGAGGAATCTTGTAGTAAGAGAGCAAAGCTAACAAGCTGTCAAGACACACTGTTGAGTGACTCTGTTATCTAATGTAATTATACATAAATGTGCCCTGCAGACTGGACAGGATGATACAAGGTGCTCCCAGGTCAATAACTCTATGGATTAGTTTCTCTCAGTAGAAGTACAGGATTAGAGACTGATGAGGTGCAGTCTGCTTATAAGATGTAGCAGGAGGTGATATAACCAGCAAAGCCACTGCTAGAGCAGAGAGAGGTGATTAGTAACTAGAAAAGCTTGTGTAAGCAAGCAGGAGATAAGAACTGTTGTAACTCTTAAATGAAACAAAATCAAAAGAGCAGTGTATTTGTTAATATTTTTATTTACCTTTGCCTACAGGTGTAAAGCTAATCGATAAGATTGGAGTACCTCTATAATTATGTTTCTTACAGTATTTTTTCACTGACTTGCTTGCCTACAATTGCTACCCAAACGTATGCCTTCATGTGGAAAAAATGAAAAGCCTTTATAGAAATCTGGAAAAACTTTTTGGGTCAAGCAGCCTACAATACAATAGTGGTCTTTATTCATGTTAAAATGCATTAGGTTTTGGACAGCTTAAAGAGGAGCTGTTGCATCTCCTGACATGTCCATATTAGTAACTCCTTGTGTTCCCTGTGATATAACAATCCTGGAGCCTCTTCTCTTATATCTCTGGGTTGTGCTGTTCATCTGTTATTCCTCCTAGAAATTTATTACTGAATCTGTCAGATGGGTATTAATAACTGATAGTTGGGGGTCCCTGCACAGTATGACGTTGTCCAATCAGTGCTGACAAAGGCATATGAACAAAACAACCCCAACTGACATGGTTATACCCATCTGGCAGATTCAGGAACATATTTCTAGGAGGAATAACAGAGGAACAGCACAGAGGAGAGGATACTCCGGCATTGTTGGTTCATGGGGAGCACAGGGATTTAGTATACAGCCATATCTAGAATGGTATCAGGTCCATTTAAACTCACATCCACTTGCTTTCTAATTCATTCGTACAGATTTTTTGAGCTCATAAACCTGTAGTATCTCCACTCTGTGTGAATTTACCCTAAATCTGTCCCTCGATGATGGCATCATTGAATTTACTGCTCTCAGTAATTGCTGGTAGGGATACAATATATATATATACAATATGTATATAAGGTTACAATAGATTTGGCTACAGACATGTATCACTGATGCATTTATTGTTTACTATGGTTTTCCAATTTGTGAAAAAGTTTGGTTGACCATAATTTTCAAATAAATTGTTCAGAAAATAAAAAAAATCAGGTTGGTTGGGGTGATGGCAGTGCCGTACTATATATTATTCAAAGGGATGTTCCCACCATGCACTGTGATGGCACCTGTCTCATGAACCCCCAAACGTATCAGCTCAGAATGGAGAGCTGGTTGGACTTGCGCAGTCACTGTCCTTTCTGTTCTAGGTTGAGTTCTGAGTACAGGTGAGAGGCATGTTTGGCTATATTCAGAACTCTCATAGAACAGAATGGAGAGTTGTGTGCAAGTGCAATTGGCTCTCTATTCAGAGTTGAGGGTTCAGGGGGACTGTTCGGCCATGTTCACACGGATTAAAATGGGCCGTATTTCGGTCCGTAATTACGCGCCGAAGTGCGCAAATTACGGGCTGAAAACGGCCCATTAATTACGGTAATCCACAGTTCTCATAGAGAACTATGGATTACGTCTCCTCTCCCCGCTCGGCGAATCCACTGCGGGGGGAGATAATTGACATGTGAATTACCAGCGGCGTATACGCGCCGCTAGTAATGATTGTCTATGGGCCGGCGAGGTGCCGGCCCCCCGCTCCCTCCCCCGGCCACACGCCGTAATTGCGGGACGTAATTACGTCCCGCAGTTAAGCCGTGTGAACCTAGCCTTACAGAGACAGATGCGGGTCCCCGAGGTGGGGTCCGCACCTATCAGACTTTGATGGTGTATTCTATCATACTGGTATGCCTTCAAACTGCAAGGTGGGAACCAGGGCTGTGAAGTCGGCAAGCCAAAGCCCCGACTCCCTTATACATGGCGCATGTTTAAGTGATAATTTTTCTGTAGTAAAATGGTCCCATCAGGCTGTTATCACATTATGATACAATAATCACACTATTTAGGTAGAACAGACACTGACAAGCAAAAGGGTAACAATGTTTTGATCTTTTGAACACTTGTGGGTAGAGTTGAAGAAAAAGCTGTATTTGTATCCAAGTCCAGTCTGCACCAACATTGGGAATGTGTAGAAGAGATCTGGAATCAGATTTTGGTCAAGATTCAGAGCCCAGAAGGATTCAGGCAGTATTGAAAACCAATAGGAACATGCAGGAACATTTGTGGAGTCTCTGAATTTGTTCTGAGAAATAGTATTGCCTCCATCAGATCCTGCATACATGACCTCACATCTGATCTCATTATTTCCAGGCTAGAGAACGGCCTCTCTACACTAACTTGGGTTGGGGGCAAAGCGGTGACTACAGGGGCAACATCTCTAACAATGTCAGGGTATAAAGGAATTGCCTCAGCCACAGTCAGTTCTGATGAATGGTTGAACTCTTCTACTTTGAAAGCAGGTGAAATATTTTGCTGAAATCTGTTTGCCCTGGGAGCAGAATCTTTTCCCCTGGGGCAGCGCTTTGCCTGCTCCATGTCATCAATTACACTCCTCATGTGATGAGGCTGAAGATATGGGAGCAGTCGCACTGGCCGGACCCAATTCCTCTTGCTCTTTGCATCAAACTAACTGGACCAACTTATTATATATTTTGGGAGTCGGAGTCGGTCCATTTTATGACGACTCTGACTCCTGCAAAATAGCCACCGACTCCGACCCCACGACTCCGACTCCACAGCCCTGGTGGGAACAACCCGTTCATCAAAGTTTTCAAGAGTCAGAGCTGCGATCTCCTTATTCTCAGTATCGGTGGTCAGACCTCTACTGATCAGAAAGTGATGGTGTATCCAAGCTCTATGCCACCACTTCACAACATGGGGAGAGCATTTTACTGAGACTATTTCCTCTCAAGACTGAAAAGAAAAAAAAAATCTACTAATTCTATACAGCCAGCCAGATCTATTTTTGGGTAAGCTGGATGACAACCAACATTAGTACAATTATAGGCCCCCCAGGGACAGAGCGCTAGGTTTCATCAGAAAATACAGTTAGTCCCCGGCTTACAAACGTGATAGGGACTGTAGGTTTGTTCTTAAAGGGGTTGTCTCACTACATAGATTCCTCTCACCTCAGTCCTGTTTTCTTGGTTTCACTTTGAATTCAGGGGCGTGTTTACTGTTTTCTACTAGGCTGCAGTAGAAGCCAGGTCTGTAGCTATAGCAACCGGTGCTGGCAGCCTATCAGGAGAGATTGAACAGGTCTGTAGCTATAGCAACCTGGGGAGCTGATGCAGCCTATACAAGAGGAGATATCTCAGAATAGATAGGACACTGTTAATGGACATACATTGCAAAGTGACTTGTTTTTGCAAGATCTTTAACATAAAAAGCAATCCTTGTAGTGATACAACCCCTTTAAGTTGAATTTTTATGCAAGTTGGAACATGTATATGTATTAAATGTAACTCCAGGAGACCAGGACAAAAGGTTTCTTTTTTAGTTTTGGATAGTGCAGGGAAGGGTTTTTACATTTGTTTTGCTGTCTGTGCCCCTGTTAAGAAGATTTCACCTCATTTTCACCTCGTGCTGCTGTGGCATGCTGGAACTTGTCGTTCCACAGCTACTATCTGCTGTAGAACATGGAACTACAAGTGCCAGCATGCCCCATAAGTCTCTGTTTGTAACTAGGGGTCAGATGTAAGTCGGAACGGTGTAAGTCAGGGACTGCCTGTTGTTGTTGATACACAGAGTACCTGTAAATTGTTAGACCAGCAAAAGCTTCCAAGAAGTAATCTCATTACTCCTAAACAAAATGAGGTATAACAGAATATCAGGATATTATTAGGTTGAAATACATACATTGATATCTTAAAACACATTTCAAATGATTTTTCCTGCCCGGAGGGGCTTTTCAGAGCTCAGTAATATAAAATATTCAGTACAGGTTATAATAGAGGACAATAAACCTAGCAAAATAGATGCATCACAAGGGGCTACCACACTCATCATATTCATTTAAAGGGGTTTTCCAGGAGGTGATGGTGTATCGCTAAGGTAATGTATGTTATCAATACTTGTTTGGGTGAGGAGGTTCCGAACCACTGGCCCTTTATTTTATCATTTTATCCTTTTTAAAGGTTTTTTTTTAATTAACCTTTAACATACCAAGGGGATTCTCAGAGGACCCCAGAGTGACATTTTTGTGATCCTGCTATAATAACTAATATTTTCCTGATTTTTGTATGTGCCCCCGTATCAGTTTAAGATACGAAAAAATGCAATTAGACTTGTATAAAATTGTTTTATAAAAATGTTAAAAAATAAACACCCTTGAGGTCCAGACCGGACCCCGTTTTGTATACTACGTTACAAATTTGGATCCATTCCGGTCTTTGAACTTGGCAAACTCTGAAATACGTCCCACCAATAAAGCTTAGATGAGAACATTATTCGGATGCTGGATGAGCGCGGTGTAGGTGACCCGGATGATGTCTTGAGCGAATCTGATGAAGAATTTATTCCACAAGGCGATGTATCTGAAGTGGAAGGTAATCTGGAAGTGAATTCTGAAGAAAGTGACATTGCCAGCGAAGGTTCTGAGATTCTGATGAAGATGAATTCATTGCAAAATCGGGAAGAAAAGGGTTAGTTCGGTGCCCCCGATGACTCGCCGTTACAAATGTACCATTGTCAGGGGATATCCTGGGCCAATAGCTGTTTTTTATACGGTTTGCAATTGGAATGTAAAAATGTAAACACTTTCATGAAGAATATATGGATTACATTTTGTTTACTACTAGGGTATGTTTACACGGCGTACTTGAAATAGGTATTTTCATATATATTACGGATCAAAATACATATTTAACAAAGTTCCAGTCCGATCTCATGGATTTCAATGTAAAATACATACCATTGTTCACATGATACGAACTTTATTTCGTGGACTCGTACAAAGAAGTAAGATCAATTCTTAAACCGTTTTATGAATGTAAAATCCCCTTAGGAAACAATGGGGTGTATTTTTGGAGGCTAAAAAATATTAAAATACGCACTACATTTTCTGGTACGTACTTAGATGAGCTAAAATACGCATTGGGGCCATATTTGAATGCCTGTGTTAAGTCTGTTCGTGTAAAAGAAAACAGTGAAATACGCATCCAAAAAAAGTGTCCAAATACACATCAAATATGTATCTAAATACGCATTACAGGTGCATTTTTGGATGCAGATTTCAGACTGCATTCAATACGTTAATTTACGTACTGAAAAACGTATCAGACACATTGTCTGAACCTGCCCTTACTACTACTGTTTAAATAAACAAAATATTGTTGAACAAAATGTGCCGAAATATAGCTTCAGAAAGCTATAGAGCGGGGAAAGGTGGGTACTTTGAGTTTATTTTTAATTAGTTCTCTCTACCCAACGGGGGACCTACATACCAGCTGAGGTATCACTGGAGTACTCTGTGGAGCACTGTGGCCGGTTCCCGCGGCCAAAACCTCATTGTGCCGCGCCGCAAACTCGCGTCTCCCGACACGGGTTGCGGCGCGGGAGGTGGGCGTGGCCTTGGGGCGGGAGGGGCGTGGTTTGGGCCGCGGCTTGCGCCGAGGGTCCGAGCTGCGCACCACCCGCGACGACGCCCGCGGCAGCACCGCGCGGCCGCCGCGCAGTGAACTCCCTGTCAGGAATTGACAGGAGAGTTCTTCACACACGCGGGTTGAATATTAACGCGGTTTCCCATAGGAAACCAGGTTAATAAACTAGGCGCGATTTGGCCACGGTTATGGCCGCGGAAACCACGTCGGAACCCGTGGCCATAACCGTGGCCAAATCCGTCGTGTGAACGAGGCCTTAGTCCCCGGCACCGCCGCTGCCATCGCCAGGGTTCCAAGCGAATAGCTCTGTTTTTGGAGGGTTTTTTTAGTATGAGGGAAAATAGTAAAAAAAAAAAAAAGTGAACAAACTTTTGCTTTATTTAATTATTTTTTTTTATCGGCAAAAGTGGTGCTACAATAAGTTTTGAAATTGTGTCACATTTCCTTCACGGACATAAATATATTGGTGATATACAGTTTTAGGGTCATTAAGGTGGTGGAAAGGGGCTAAAAGTTGCTGTTTGAGCCATTCGTATTTATATTAATAATATTTTATTCTGTGTTTTTTTGTTACATTGTTTTACTTATTGTGCTAAAGGTCAGAAAAAGACCTTTGGGGGGGCATTTTTATAGCACTTTTTTAACTCATTTTCCCTGTAATTGGGGCTGGTATATTAGGGGAAATACATTCCTTGAACTGACTGCACAGCTGATCTGGGTCTAATAAGACCCAGCAGCACAGGTAGTTACCGAGCGCCAGTGGTCACCAACGGCGAGAGGCAGGAAGCTGATTGAGAAGTCAGGGATGGTAAGGCTATGTCTCCATGGCATAGCAATACGATCGTATTTTCAGCGATTTTGGGATTTTAAAAGCACCAAAAATACGATCATTCAGACAGCCCCATAGACGACAATAGAAAAAGTGACGTGTAGTCTCCACAGGTCGGTTTTTCTCTGCTCGTCTTCTGGTGCCAATGTATAATCCACCGGTGCTTTGAGTTTTTTCGGCATCTTCCCATACAATCAATTTTTGCTCAAAATGTAATAAAAACCGTGGTCCTGCATCAGACAAAAAACGGTAGAATTTCGGCCATTTTTTGTCCGATGCAGTTGGGATTAAGCCTAGTAAATCGTCCTGGTCTTCTCAGAGAAGCGCACAGCTCTCGCTGATAGCCAGCCCTCGCCTCTTGCAGCTGCCCTATCAGTGTACAGCTGCGCTCTCTGCATGGACGTTCCAGAAGTATAGCTGCCATTGCCTGGACGTTTCTAGTCGGCGGCCAGTCGGCAGGTAGTTTATTTATAGCCTATGTGATGAAGAAGTCTAAGGCTATGTTCACATTTCGCCACGTATTGTGAGCGTACTGCGCTCTAACACGAGCGAAACGCGCCCCAGTCATTACGGTAATCCATAGCTCTCATAGAGAACTATGGATCACGCCTCCTCTCCCCGCTCATACAATACGATCGTATTGTACGAGCGGGGAGATAATTGACACGTCATTTATTCAAGTAATGACAGTCTACGGGCCAGCGAGCTGCCGGCCCCCCCACCCCACGGGAGTACACGCCGATCGGCGTACAATACGCCCCGCAGATAAGCCGTGTGAACATATCCTAAGGCACCAGACCATCTGTGCCTACAGGCTCCTGAGATGTAGATATTACATATACCTTTTCCGTCTAATTTGTATGCACTATTTACAGAGCTGCTCAACCACCACTTCAAACAACTCCTCCTTACCTTGGACTTGCTGGTGGAGAGGGGCAAGGCACTGGGGTCCCCACTGTAGTGATCAGTGAGGGTTGCAGTGGACAGACCCCCACCAAACTGACAATTATGACTGATGTAATGGATAAGGAAGTAATGTTAGTAGCTAGAATATGTTCACAGAAAGACTTCATATAATATGGCAACTTTAGAACTGCTTTAGATAACTCTTTTTGTTAGAAAGGTAAAGTGCCCACTGTTGATTTTGTATTCTGTGGGGAAACCTGTAGTAGCTGTTCAATTTCCCATTTGCAACTAAGCATTACACAGACACATCAACGTGGAAGTTGTCTGCGTAATGCAGGACAGGACAAGTCCTCCAGGGCAAGACACACTCTTCCTAACTGCTCTCTGCTTAAGCCTAAAGATACGCATCTTTAACAGGGAACTCCCTTAATCAAAATTGGTTTTCTAATTCCAGAAACCTCTTTCAATTTCATTTTTCTTTTGGAGTAAAAGCTGAACTAATTTTAAAGTGACTCAAGGTAACAAGTGTGGAAAATTGGAGAAAGAGGTTAACAAAGTTAGATTACAAACTAAAGACCTATACAGAGGCGATGCTTAATTTAGATCACTAAACAGGAACATTGTTTATCTTGGCCTCGCCTACAGGCACTTTCCAAGGTACACAAAAGTGTTGTTCCAGTATCTACAAGGCTTTCTCTTTCAGAACTTATCGTACAAGTAACAGTGAAATATTAAAGAACACTGTCATTCTATGCCCTTAGCTAATATTTTTCCAGTTCTGAGCTCAAACATACCACAAAGGCAGCAGCATGGAAAATCAGAGAAAGCATGGAAGGGACGGTAATGGTTACCAAACAAAATGGTCATGTACCATGGATAAAAGGTCCCATGTATTCATTTGCAATGTGGTCTCAATATCTGTAGTCCTCATGTCCATCCTATACCAAAATATAGAGTGTCCATGTCTATGTATAAGAGTCATGTACTTTAGATATTTGTCAACCAAACACCCATTCAACCAAAATCTCTCCAGACCCCTTAAATCAGGGCTCCCCAACTCCGGTCCTCAAAGCCCACCAACAGGTCATGTTTTCAGGATATTCCACAGAATGCACTGACAATAATGAAATCACCTGTGCAGAATGCACTGACAATAATGAAATCACCTGTGCAATGCTAAGGAAAGCCAGAAAACATGACCTGTTGATGGGCTGAGGACTGGAGTTGGGTACCCCTGCCCTATATAACTGCATGCTCGGATCGGCCAAACATGCATGTGTTCAGAATTGGGAGATCCTCTTGTTCTTAGCGTAGAATCTTCCACGGCAAAAGGATTAGGAATGTTCAATTTTCCAATTAGCTCCCTCAAACACCTAGGAAAGATATGTGAGGCCCCCAGAAACATTAGATGGTTGACAGGGTTGACCAATATTAATGTAAGGTAGATTGTCAAATTTTCAGTCAAAGTAATGCTATGGCTTTCAGCAACTTTACATGAATATTAGAAAAATATATTCTGAGCAATTGCCTTTCATTTTTAGAGTGTGAGTGGCGCTGTTATGGTATGTAAAGGGGTATTCCCACCAAAGATATTGACAAGATATCGATAAGCACCTGGCATATCGATCAATGCTTGATAAATGCAGGGCCCACCTTTGGGACCTCCATCTCTCTTGAGAACAAGCCCCGCAACATCTCTGTTTTGAACAGATAAAAGGTCAACTTTCTCTTATTGAAATCAATGGAAGTGTCAAGTACAACCGAGTGCCACATATCTGGGACCCGCACCTATCAGACATTGATGACATATCCAATATGTTTGATAAGTAGACCAAATGTAGTCCAATTCAGACTACCTTTGCCCTATAGATTCCTGTAGCCATACTGCGGTCTGAAATACAGTTTTCAAGGTCTACCAATGGATGCCGTAATTAGAGGCCTTAAATGTGATGTGAATGGAGTCTTATGGGTTACTAAGAAGTGATCCAAGTCTGAGACTCGCATTCTTGGGGCATATATAACTACACTGAGTGTTCAGAGTGGAAAAAACATAAAAGAAAAGACTCAGGACAGGGTTCAGCTTCTTGGTTTAGGGCATACTGTGGTCTCGAAGAGATCTTGAGGGGATGGAGCAAAGAAATATTTTGCCCCTTCGGGGTGGGGGTAAACATCAGGCTGCTGGGGTTCTGGCTGCTGGGATGTCAACGATCTATAGGCTGTTTCCATGAGTTGTAATCTTTGAATGGAGTAAACTACTGCTAACTACTGCTCCAGATAGTCCTTACTGAAATAGTGTAGTTCGTAGGCACAGTTTATGAGGGTTTGAGGGCAGATCCCTAACAGTTCTTAAACATTTGATACATTTTAGGCTGGAATACTGTTTTACAAGTTTTTTCCCCACCAGAAGCATCTATAGAATATAAACTGAATGAGCCATTAATGTGGTCACTAGGGCCTCCATGAACCAGAGAATAGCGGTGGTTGCACGGTAGCACACATTGGTAGAGTTGGCACCTCCATTTTCAAGATCAGTACTTGGATGCCCACAGACATTAATGACGTATCATACCAGTATCTCAGGTTTCCATGAACAGGAGAAACACAAAGTCAGAAAAAGAGTTAAAGGGGTTGTCTCACTGCAAGGATTGCTTTTTAAGTTAAAGATCTTGCAAAATCAAGTCACTTTGCTATATCTGTCCATTAACAGTGTCCTACCTATTCCTTGATGTCCCCTCTTGTATGGGCTGCATCAGCTTCTCAGGTCACTATAGCTACAGACATGTTCGATCTCTCCTGATAGGCTGCCAGCACTGGTCACTATAGCTACAGACATGTTCAATCTCTCCTGATAGGCAGCCAGCGGTGGTCGCTATAGCTACAGACCTAGTTCCTCAGCAGCTCATCACTGCAGACCAGTAGTAGCCAGTCAACACTGAATTCAAAAGTGAAACAGAGAAAACAGGACTGTGGTAGGATGAATCATTGTAGTGTGCCAACCCCTTTAACAGGCTACTGAACAGAATGACTGGGAAATACTTGTCATGCTACAATCTTTGTGCAAGCTCTGTCTCCGATTTCTGTGATGTCATTGTTTGTTTGCCGCATTCCAATAACGCTGTTTGGGTGGGTGGAGGGTCTGGATTGGGTTTCTTGTTCTGGTGTCCAGCTATGTTGGCTTTCAGCCCATAAAGCACTAAACTTACATTTCACTTTAAATAACATGTCACTTTAATCAAAAGAAAACGTCTCTCTCGCCAAATCATTTTTCCTTCCTCTCTGTCCAGAGAAAGCTGCAGCCAGGCCTTAGGCACAGAAAGGATGGGCAACATTCATGGTTATCATGCGTGCAATAGAACTGTAAAACGCTGCATTCCCTGCATAGCTCGGCTGCACCAAATGTTATGCTCCTCACAGAAGGAGAGGTAGAGAAAGGCTGAAAAATGCGACCAATTCCCTTCATTCTGAGTAACAAAGTCGGCAGTGTTCTTATAGGTTAATCTGTAACGGGAAATCTTAAAGTGAATGTTCACCCTTGAGCACAATTTATACATTTATTTTTTTTTAATCTAAATAGGTCGAAAAAGTCTGTGCAGAATAATTTCTCAATGTGCCTTTATGTTGGCTGCCACTCCCGCCTGCCACTTGTGCTAAAATAACAGAAGTACCCCAATTAAGTCTTTGGGAGCAATTTACTAACCTAATGGCACCAAAATTCTAGTTCAATTTGTCCAAAAGAACTGGCATACAAGCCGAGCACCAGAAACATGGGGCGACATGTATGATTTTTGCACTGAGGCGCCATATTTTTTCCACGCATTAGTATTGTAGAATGCGCCTGAATCTATGAACCTGTTCTACTGTGGGTCATAGATTTAGCACTTTCTAGCTACAAAAGCGACAATTCTGGCTCAGGTAAACCACTTTTAACCCATGATGCAGTCGTGTGAGGCCTAGTTTAATCGAGACAAGTTGTACTTTATGGGGGAATAAATTAAGTTCACTTATAAATGCATTTTTTTTTTACAATTTTTTTGTTGTTTTTTTACACCATTCACATTTCACAGTTAATAACTTGTTAGATTAATTCTACAGGTTATTATGGTCGTGCGGATACCTAATATGTGTAGGGTTTTTTGTGTGTATAATATATGCACAATTATTTTTTATTAAATATTTTATATTTATTTTTTTTTTAAATCCCATGAAGGGAGAACTGTGTTACTTTTTTTTTTTTTTTACACTCTAATATATTAGCATATTCATACAAGCTAATATATTATAATCTGTGTCAGTCTGACACAGGCGGTAGTCAGGGCAGCACACAGTCTGCCCTGATCGCTGGCTTCTTACACAGACAGCCCTGGGGCCACTCTAGGTCCCGAAGGCGGACTGTGCAGCTCTGTCAGGTCACCGGGTATTCCGATTACCCGACAGAGCAGGGAAGCCCTTTGATTGTGCTGCGGTGATTAACTGCGGCAATCAAAGGGTTAAAGCACTGGTGCTTGCAGGAGCTGCGCTGGGATCAGGGCTGTGTAGTACAGCCCCAATCTTAGATGTCGCTGTAGACTAACGACCTGAAATGCCTGACGCCAAAAGATGGTGGGCAGTCGTTAAGGAGTTAAATTGGTCTACCTGTTCCAGCAGTAATGCACCTGGATTTGCTGTACTGATGCTATAAATATGTAGCTTCATACAGTAGTAGTGTGACATGTCTCTAGCACGCCCCTGATCTCAGGCGCATTAGAAAGTGCCGCGGGTGCTCTGTAATGCGCCTGGTATTGGAGTACGTCTGGTTAAAAATATAGCGAACGGGGCTGCACCAGTTTTAGAGCTGAAAAGACGCCAGGCTTCTGGCGCAGCCCCGTTCATACACGTCGCCCATGATGGTTTAAAACACTTTTCGCAACTTACCAGACAGTTTTGTACAGTTTAACGAGGACCTGGGGCATCTGCTGACATGTCTGTTAGTAAATACCTGTGTTCCCTGTAAAATAAGAATTCTCTATTGTTCCTCCTAGAAATGTATTTTTTAAACTGTCAGCTGGGTGTTGGTGTGTCCCTGCACAGTCTAGCATTGTCCAATCTGAGCAGAAAGTCAGTGAGTGCAGGGACACGCCACTCTGAAAACGTCAATGGTGACACCCATCTGACAGATTCAGTGATACATTTCTAGGAGGAATGACAGAGGAACAGCACAACACAGAGATATAAGAGAAGACGCTCCAGAATTGTTACGTCACAGGGAACATGAGGATTTACTGAAACAGACCTGTCAGGAATAAATACAAATCCTCTAAACTATACAGAACTGTCTAGTGAGATGAAAAAAAGAGTCAAACACGTGATAAATCTGAGGCAAGGCTTATACGAGAATTGTTATTTCACAGGAAACACAAGCATTTAATAAAACAGACATGTCAGGAGAAGTCACATGTATTTTTTAAGAGAATACACTACTCACGAAAACAGATATTTGGCTTTTGGTTGAAATGTCAGGGTGAACATAAAAAAAAAAAATTAAATGCACTAAATGAGAACATCTCCTAGTTTTAGATGCACATGTCCAACTGTTCAATGTTTCAGTACTTATTGCACAACTTGCTGATCTCCAACAAAGAGCTTAATAGTAAAATTCACAACAGGAGTTAGATCCCTGATAATCCTGGTCGCCCAATAAATTTAGGGGATCAATATGAATTGGAAACAGTTCTCCTCATCCTGCTGTTCACATTTTGACATCATGAGACCAAGACAACATCTTCCAATTGATCAACAGCACCTCGCCATTGCTAGGCTTCAAGTAGGGAATTCTCAGACGGAAGCAGCCACTGAGTTTAGAGTGTCAAATGGTGTCATCAGCAGGTGAATACCGAAAACCGCACAACTCCAGGCATGTTTAAGAGAGGTGAGAGGCAACCAAGTGTCACATCAGACCATTCGTAACCGTTTACATCAGCGTGGTCAGTGTGCTAGACTACCGGCAAGGGTACCTGACCACAAGGCACAGGCATCACCATCTTGCATGGGCCAGGGAGCCTCTATGATGGATGAGGGAACAGTGCTCCTCAGTGCTGTCCAGTAATGAAAATCCATTCTCTCTGAGCAGAAATGATGGCCGCCAACGATGCTGGAGACGTCAAGGAGAGCGCTATGCATCAGCCAGGTCAGGTATCCTTGCCGGTCATATAGCACACAGACCACACTGATGTAAACAGTTACGAATAGTCTGACATGACACTCTGTTGCCTCTTACCAGCCTTAAACGTGGTTGGAGTTGTGTGGGCTTCATCATCCGGTTCCGCAGGACATAGTTTAAAATGAAGAGGTCATCAGCGTGTGATGAAGGCAAAGGACATCCACTTCTTTGCCTTTCTGTGACTCTTCCAGTCTCTCTGTATCTCTGATACAACCTGCTGATGACACCCTGCTAAATGGCTACTTCTGTCTGAGAGCATCCTGCTTGAAGCCTCGCAATGGTGAGGTACTGTTGATCAATTCTAAGGTGTTGTGTTGGTCTCATGATGTCAAAATGTGAACAGCAGGATGAGGAGAACTGTTTAAATCCCAATTCAAATGAATCCCCTAAATTTATTGGGTGACTCAGGGATCAAACACCTGTTGTGAATTTTGCCATTAAGCTCCTTGTTAGAGTTGTTAGATGGTCTCATTTCGTTCATTAAAAAAAAAATCAAGAAATTTTCTGTTCAACCTGAAATTTAAAAAAAAAAAAACACACCAAAATTATAACTTTTTGTGAGTAATGTCTATGAGTTCAGATGGGTTAGGGTAGGAGGGTATATATTCAACCACAAACATGTAGCATAGATATTCACCATTAAAGGGGTTGTCTCACTACATTGATTCATCTCACCTCAGTCCTGTTTTCTTGGTTTCACTTTGAATTCAGGGGCGTGTTTACTGGCATCCACTAGGCTGCAGTAGAAGCCAGGTCTGTAGCTATAGCAACCAGTGCTGGCAGCCTATCATGAGAGAGTAAACAGGTCTGTAGCTATAGCGACCTGAGGAGCTGATGCAGCCCATACAAGAGGGGATATCTCAGAATAGGTAGGAACTGCTAATGGACACATATTGCAAAGTGACTTGTTTTTGCAAGATCTTTAACATGAAAAGCAATCCTTGTAGTGAGACAACCCCTTTAAAGCAGCAGTGGCCCCGATGTACATGCTAAAATTACTTAAATTAAGGAATGATTGCCAAGTGGCCCCTTCTATATAGATAAATGGTCATAAAGGAATTTAAAGGGAACCTGTCACACTAAACGTGCAATTTGACCTGCAGACAGCAGAACAGGAAGAGGTGAGCAGGTTATATCAGTTTGTGGAGAAAGATTTAGTAGAACTTGTATTTTATTTATTTAAAGGGGTGTTTCCACAAAGGACCATCTGTGTAACAGGTTAATTTATCGGTAGCTACCAGCTGACTGTGATACGGAATGGAGAGGGCTGTCCTCCCCATTCATTTCCATGGGAGTTCCGAATATATCCGAGGGCACTCACTTGACTATATTCGAAACTCCCATAGCAAGGAGTGCTGCCCTCCTTATTCTGTGACACGGTCAGCTCGTAGCTAGCTATGAGACAACCTGTTACATGGACGGTCCTTCGTGGGAACACCCCTATAACTGACTGCTTGTTGCAGGTCAAGGATTCCAGTAGGTGGTCTTATCAGTGACTGACAGCTATCTCTGCATGCACATTGTACAAGGAAGGCTTTCAATCACTGATAAGACCGCCCACTGGATTCCCAAACCCAGAATAGGCAATAAGTGTAATGAATAGACTCTAATGGCGACATACGCCAACGCCAGTTTTTTGGTCTATTTTGCCTCAAAACCATTTTTGACGCCATATTCTCAATGTAAATGAACTGGCGTACATCAAAACAAGGCCATTATACGTCCGGCATGACAATTTGTAATGCGCCTAAATATGGTGCGCTGTGTGCCCCCGTTGCTATATGCGCCTATTGAGGTGCATTACATATACTACCAATGATATGCTATGCGCCGCGAGTTGCACAATACGCCTTTTTTGACGCGATGAGCCTTTTTAGGCGCATTAAGTTTTCTATGCAAGGTATACCTGACTCCAATTTTTAGAAAGTATTGCACTTTCAGGCGCACTTTACACTGATTTAATGCGCCTAAAACTGGCATGGATATGCCACTTTTCGGACATGTCACCCTTAATCTGCTCAGCTACAGCTGCTCTATATCATGTTGCTTACAGGTCAGATAGCATGCTCAGTGTGACAGGTGCCCTTTAAATAAGATAATTCTCCTGTTTTATGTGTTTCATGGATCCTCATAATTATGGATACTCCATTTATCAGCAGACATTATTATAAATGATGGCTTTGCCTCCAAAATCTGCAGTGTGGACGTGAGAGGTTCCCTTCATATGAAATGAACGGAAGTAGAAAAGTGAAGTGGAAAGAACACCTCCTCTCCTGATGTTCGCAGAACCCTTCAATAGCCGCCACTTGATCTTTATCTGATCGCTGCAATTATGAAACAGATATTCAGTTCTACAAAGTATCTTGAAGAGGAAGAAAACGGAACAGAAATGCCTTCATTAATATAAAACGAGAAGTTGGTCAGTGCCGGAAACTGATTTTTATCTTTCTCCTATAAAATGCACATAGGACTTTTATACTCTATCCAGATAACTCGGCACGGAACAGGCTGTGACACAGAAAAAGGACATCGTAAAATAGTTGAAGGACAAACGATCTATTTATCATCGAATATCAAATATCAAGATAAGGGTATCAAAAATCAGTCACAGTAACAACAAAAAAAAAACCAATATAAAACATTACATTTTATGACAAGCTCATGACAAGCTCTCCTCCTTACTGTCCAAATCCAACCTCACTACCTGTAGTCTTGACCCACTACCATCCCACCTCATCCCTGACCTCAGTGCTTCTATCATCCCAGCCCTCACCCATCTCTTCAACCTATCAATAACCTCTGGCATCTTCCCTTCCGCCTTTAAACATGCTACTATCACTCCAATCCTAAAAAAAACAACCCTTGACCCCTCTTCTCTGTCCAACTATCGCCCCATCTCACTGCTCCCTTTTGCTTCCAAACTCCTCGAGCAGCACGTCTATCTTCAGCTGTCCTCCCACCTCTCCTCCAACTCTCTTCTTGACCCAATACAATCTGGTTTTCGACCTCACCACTCTACCGAAACCGCCCTAACCAAGGTCACCAATGACCTAGCAACTGATAAAGCCTCACGTCACTACTCGATCCTTCTCCTCTTAGACCTGTCCTCTGCCTTTGACACTGTCGACCATTCCCTCCTGCTACAAATCCTCTCCTCCCTCGGCATCACAGACTTGGCTCTTTCCTGGATCTCCTTGTACCTCACTGATCGGACTTTCAGCGTCTCTCATTCTCGCTCCACCTCCTCCCCCCGGCCTCTCTCTGTTGGTGTCCCCCAAGGGTCAGTCCTGGGCCCACTCCTCTTCTCTCGTTACACCGTTGGCCTCGGTCATCTCATAGCCTCACACGGCTTCCATTACCACCTGCATGCTGACGATACCCAACTCTACATCTCCGGCCCAGATGTCACTGCTCTACTCTCCCGGATCCCTGACTGTCTGTCCTCCATTTCCTCCTCCTTCTCCTTCTCATCACGTCTCCTAAAACTAAATATGGAGAAAACAGAACTCATCTTTCCACCATCCAACTCTACCCCTGCCCCTGATCTCTCTATCTCAGTCAACGGCTCTACACTCTCACCGGTCCCGCAAGTCCGCTGCCTTGGGGTAATCCTAGACTCTGCTCTATCTTTCAAACCACACATCCAAACCCTCACCTCTGCCTGCCGCCTCCACCTGAAAAATATGTCTCTCGCATCCGCTCATTCCTCAACCATGACACTACAAAAATGCTGGTCCATGCCCTTGTCATCTCCCGCCTAGACTACTGCAACATCCTTCTCAGTGGCCTCCCAGCTAGCACCCTCGCTCCCCTCCAATCCATCCTTAACTCTGCTGCCCGTCTTATCCACCTCTCTCCTCGCTACTCCTCTGCCTCTCCCCTCTGCCAATCCCTTCACTGGCTTCCCATTGCCCAGCGAATTCATTTCAAGCTACTAACCATGACCTACAAGGCTCTCCATGACCTCTCCCCTCCATACATCTCTGCCCTAATTTCAAAATATCTCCCCTCACGCACTCTCCGCTCCTCACAGGACCTTCTCCTCTGCTCTCCCCTTATCAGCTCCTCACACAACCGTCTCCAAGACTTCTCCCGTGCTTCACCCACACTCTGGAACTCACTGCCCCAACACATCAGACTCTCCTCCACTTTCACCAGCTTCAAAAGCAACCTGAAAACCCATTTCTTTAGGCTTGCCAATAACCTTCACTAAACTTGTCACTACTTCCTCCACAGACATGTCTGCCCCTCACCTCCTGTCTCTTTCCCCCTCCTTGTAGATTGTAAGCCCTCGCGGGTAGGGTCCTCTCTCCCTCTGTCGTGCCAATTGTCATTCATCACTTATCACTGTACTCGTTTGACTTATGTAATGTATGTAACCCCCTCGAATGTACAGCGCCCTGGAATCAATGGCGCTTTAAAATAAATAATAATTTTATTAGATCACTGATAAAATACATATACAAAAAACCCTCTTTTTACAGATAAGTACTACCTTATACATATATTAAGGCACCATCAAAACTTTCCTATTAGGGCACAACTTACAAACCAGTACAAAAAATATATTTGCTCACGATACTTGTACTCCACTGGTCTCCTAAAGTCCCCCTAGCCTCTTCTATCAGGGCGCAATTCATCTCTTTTTGGTCTACCTAGGCTCTCCTGATGAACCTGGAATAGGGGAAACGCGTCAGGAGATTTATTGTTTTGGAGATTGGACCATACCCTTTGGCCCTATTTGATGGAAATACTAGGGGGACTTTAGGGTCAATATCTAGTTTTGTGTGGCCGCTCTCATCAGGGCGATGACCCCATTAGGATCCCTTTAGGGTTTAATAGGGTTGGCACAAGGGAAAGTACATTTGTATAAGGGCCTCATATGATCAACTGTTTTTTCCTCATTGTCACAGTCATCAGTAGGAGACCAGTAGAGTACAAGTGTCGTGCGTAACATATATCTTTTGTACTGGTTTATCAGTTGTACCCTAAGAGGAAAGTTTTAATGGTGCCTTAATATATGTATAAGGAAGTATTTATTGGTAAAAAGGGAGTTTTTTGTATATGTATTTTATCAGTGATCTAATAAAATGTTATATTTTATATTGGGTTTTTTTTTGTTACTGTGACTGACAAACTATATTAAAGCTTTATAGATGTAAAGACGTGAAAAATTTTACCTTAAATGCTTTATTCTTATAAGAAGATCAACAGTATTTTTGTCCCTATGACAACACTCCCGTGGTTTAAAGCATTAAAGGACACCTTTGACTTGGTGGAAACCATTTCCAAGGTCACCCTCTCCACCTCCAGAATATAACCCCACAGTTCATGAAATTAATGAATTTTTTTTCCTTCCACGGGAAAAATGACTATTTTAGTGTATGCCCCTTGGCAGCCATTTCTGTTTGCTGCAGAAGATAGAGGCCATACTTCCACCTTAGATTACACTGGTTAGTCCAGATAAACCACTGAGGTGACCACTCAACCCAAAAGATTAAAGGGGTCTTCCCACTATAGATATGAATGACCTATGCCCTAGCATATGCCATCAAAGTCTGGTAAGTGCAGGTCACACCTATGGGACGTGCAGCTATCTTGGGAACAGGCCTCCGAAGGTATTGGCTTAGAATGGAGAGCTGGATGCACTTGCGCACAACTCTCCATTATGTTCTATGGGAATTTCCAGCACAGGTGAACGGTGTATTCGACTGAGCTCCAAGAACAGAACAGGGCGACTTGTTCCAGGGACAGCTGCAAATCCTAAGGGATATACCTAAGTATTTGGTAGGAACAACTCTAAGGCCATGTCCCCATGGCACCGGTTTGTGGGCAGTTTTTCAGATGGTTTGCGGTTTTGCAGCGAACTCGCACACCAGGCCGCTATGGAAAACCTGTGCAGCAGTCCCCACTGCATGGGTTTTCCGCCCAGCCGCCCGAAAATCATTGGGGATGTTCATTCTTCCGTCTGGTTTTCGGACGGTTTATGAACATTGCAATGTGAAGGGGAAGGGTTTTTCTCTGCTAACCAACCGGTATTTGTCCTCTGCCGTGGGGATGAGCCCTTAGGGTAAGTTCATACAGTCAAATTTCGGCACGCATTTCGCGTCGTATTTGCGCTCTAATACGAGCGAGATGCGTGCCGAAATTACGGTAATCCATAGTTTTCATGCAGAACTATGGATTACGCCTCCTCTCCCCGGGTGTACAATACGATCATATTGTACGCCCGGGGAGAAAAGTGACATGCCACTTATTCGTGGCGCTTATGCGCCGCGAGTAATGACCGTCTATGGGGCCGGCGACTCCCAGCGCGACTCCCAAACACCCGGCGTAATGGCGGGGCGTACAGTATGCCTACAATTACGCCGTGTGAACATAGCCTAAGGCTGCGTTTACACAGCACAGACCAAATAATCCTGAACCTTATTTGGTCTGTCTTTGGCACGCAGAGGGACAGCTTTTCTCCGCGGTTTGCGGAATCCGTGCAGTGAGGACTGCTGCATGGTTTTTCTATGTAAGTCAATGTAAAAGGTTGACAGCCGGTTTACAGACGGCTTTCAAATTCGAAAACCGTTTGTAAATTCAGCTGAAAACCTGCCGTGAGGACAAGCCCTAAGTTTTAGAGAACATGAAATGGATTTGATGCAGATCTTCTTTCAGTTCTCCCTTAAGCTCTGTCCACGCGGATTCTGACTTTACCTACTTGCCTAAAACTGAAAGTAATTCCCATTGACCTCAATCGAAAATACGCGTTGTAGTTCATTTTATCACTTAATTTCCCAATAAAAAAAACATGTTCATTCTTTGTTTGTATTGAAATTTATATATTAGCGTCAATGGGGATGGCTGAAAACATTGTGTAAAACGCGCCCAAAAAATATTTGTATGTGGTTTTTAATGAGAATCTGCTACCAAAACTACATAGAAATGACTGGGACTTGTTTCAGACTGCAAACCACGAGTAGAAAAAAAAAAGGTGCGTTTGAATCTGTATTTCGGACCCTAAATGGACCCAAACACGCATCTAACAATGTGCAGTGTGATTTACATTGCTTTCAATGTAAAACACGCAGTGGTGTTCAGACAAGTAATTGCCGATACGCGTTTACTTGCGTCTTTGGGATTTGTCTTTTGCATCCGTTCAAAGAACGGACATCTCAATTCTTGATCCGTTTGACGCAGCAGACGTCCTATTTAAGACAATAGGGTGCATTTCTGCTACAGCAAAAGCGCATCCATGCACGCACCTTCGTGTTGGATATGTTGCATGCGTTTTACACAGCGCTTTTGAATATGTTTTCAGATGCAAGACGTCGTGTGAACATACCTTAAATCCACACGCAATAATATGTGAAATAATCGTTCTCAAATCATTTTTCCAATGGCAGAATCCGATGCATACATTTTTCTCATTGCGTGGACGTACTCTTAAAGTTCATCCTGAAAAAAACCCTTTGAGAGTAAGGCCCCATGAGCGGCCTGTTAAATGCGGCCAAAACTATGCCCCATGTTTTCACTAATGGCCATATGAGTTTGCCAGTACCTTGTTAGGCCATTGGCAATCACATGGGGAGCATGGCTCTTGGTTGCATCACGGTCCCCGATGTTCCCATAGAGATCTGGCTCCTGGATTCTCAGCTGTATAGGGGGTAAGCACCACCTAGACCCAAATTTTCCCTGATCCTACGATGCAATAAATGTCTGGGCTGAGTGCAACAGAGTGGGTCCATCTCTTACAGATTGATCAGTGGTTCCAGATGGAGTGGACCTCCATCTATGATGTCCATCGGTCCTAATAGGCAGTATGCATAGGTTGCACCATTTATACTTCGAAGAAGCAGTGTGCCATCATTAACACTAAACAGTAGAAACCACAGTTTTAGAAAACCTGCTTAAAAGTTTATTCTATGAAAAACCACATCTTACTACCACATGTAAAAGCTATGGCCATGGTTTTTACATATCCAGTCAATGGTGGAAAAAAACCCCAGCACAAACATCAATGATGGAATATGTTGTAAAATGACTAAAAATGCAGCATGCCCCCCAAAAATGGGCCTCCACTAAACACATAGAGCACAAATGAAACGAATTGTGGCTTTTTGACAGGAAAGCAGCACAGAAAGCTGCACAGATCTTTAGGCTGGATGAGTAACAGCAAATTTAGTTTGCACTAGTTTCCAGATAGAAGATGGGTCCTACCTGAAAAACTAAGTTAAGAAATCCTACAGAGGCCCCAATTAAAGGGCTTTTGCCACAAAGTAAAATTGACGTGGGAAGCCTGCAAACTAATAATAAATATTTTCACCATTCATAATTATTAAAAATTCTGTACCGTTTTTCTTTTAGCTGCTCCTTTAGTGATCCATTGTTTACAGCTCATCTCCAGGGGATACAACCAGGGCTGAGAGCTCCTTAGTCCTGGTCGCACATGGTCAGACATCACTTCTCCTCTCAGGCAGCTACTGAGTGTTCAAACCCCAGGTGCTGTCACTCTACTCCCGTCCTCTGTGCTCCTTAGTAATTAGTCAAACAGTGCAAATTAATTAGAAAAAACCTCACTGAGGTCTGTGCATTGATAAAGAGGGATTTGCAGGGATTTGAACCAAGGATCCTTATGCCTGGAGGCAAAAGTTTTTCCTCTGAGCTACAATGTAGCTACTTACAGTTCTACACATAAACAGAGCTTTCTTTGACTACAGAGAGGAAAGGCCTGGTGATGTCATCCTGCTGGGTCACATGATATGCAATTCAAGCAAATCACACACGCCCCCTTCTGAGCACACAGAGCTGAAGAGCAGGATGCAGGAGGTATGAAATGATTTAGTTGCAAAACCCCTTTAACAATACATGGAGCAAACACAGGAACCATGGAGGGAACTGAAGGAAAAATACACAAGATTTACTTCTTATAACAAATATCCTGAAATAAGTTATAGCACTATAAGAAGATCCAGGTCTCGAAACTTCCGTCTGGTATAATCCTTGTGTCTTCAGCTGCTGTGATGCTTTACATTTCCGGCATTCCATACTATCCTTTGACCACAGATAGCTGAGCACGACACAAGCGGCGTATGGATCGCCCTGCAGGCTGCATGCTTGTTGCAAGTGAAATGAATGTAGAAATCCTTTACATTGGGGTTTACACCATACAAATCAATAGACAAAAAATTTCCCCTAAAGGCTCTCTTGTTCAAGAGGAAGTCCAGGAGGAATGTTAGTGACGTCTAGGATGCTGTGGGCTACAACACAGTATGTGCACACGATATTATAGTATCTATAGGATCTAATAATTAAAGGGGTGTTCTCACCATACTGCTTCACAAGGCCTGCTCTTCACAGCCAGCTTCAGTCTTTTACTTCCTGTGACACCTCCCGACATTTCTGTCTTAGTAATTATTCCTTGTGGAATAACAGTTCTGGAGCCTCTTCTCTTATATCTCTGTGTTGTGCTGTTCCTCTGTTATTCCTCCTAGAAATGTATGACTGAATCTGTCACTTGGGTGTTATCAATTAGGGGAGTGTCCCTGCACACACTGACTGACAGAACTGATTGGATAATGTCTGACTGTGCAGGGACACTCCCCAAATTGTTAACATCCATCTGACAGATTCAGTAATAGTTTCTTAGGAGGAATAACAGATGAACAGCACAACACAGAGATATAAGAGAAGAGGCTGCAAAACTGTTATTTCACAGGAAACACAGGGATTTACTAAGATAGGTCAGGAACAGGCACCAATTCTGTTTAATCAGCTTCTACTTAAAGAGACCCGGTGACATATCCTGAATTGTCTGTTAATTGTGTTCCCTGTGAAATCACAATTCTGGAGCCTCTTCTCTTTTATCTCTGTGTTGTACTGCTCCTTTGTTATTCCTCCTAGAAATGTATTGCTGAATGTGTCAGATGGGTGTTACATTTCCAGTTTTCAAAGGGGTGTGTCCCTGCATACACTGACTGGACAAAGTCAGACTGTGCAAGGACACATTCCCAATTGGTAACACCCATCTGACAGATTCAGTAATACATTTCTAGAAGCAATAACAGACCAACTGCAAAGCACAGAGTTAGAAGGGAATACAGTCATAATGCAATCCTAATTTCTACTGGTACCAGTAACTTTGCAACTTTTTGCATCATCTATAATTCTGCACAGAACTATTACCCAAGAAGAGGCAAAGACTAGCTCTATCTGAATGGAAGGAGTCTGGCAGGTTGTTTTGGACAATTCGAATAGGGAAATGTTTTCCATATAATTCTATACAGAGTACTACTTCTTAGGCATAGGCATTGTATAAGTTTTGGACCCCAAGATGTAATGGATAAACTCTTTTACCGTCAACTCTCATTGAGCATTGCTCATCCTGTAGTAGATAAAACACACAGCAACTTTTCAGTTTGAGCGATGAGCAATAAGCCGGTAAGTGTGTAGAAACGACAGAAGACGACGCCGGCGATGCTTCACTGGGGGTGTCTGACAAGCTGATATGTAACCAGAGTGCTAGTAACAGCAGGATATGGAAAGACTTGCACAGGCTGAATATAGACCACATTTCCTTTATGCTTCGACTTTTTAGAGCTGATAGAAAGCAGCTGCTGAATGTCGACTTCACAAATTACAATGTCAAAGTAGGGGGTTGGATAAGGAATTTGTTAACCAGCTAATCCTGCCTTGCGTCCAGTATGATGGCGCTTCACTAGGCAAACATCTCACCTGAATCTTCCCCAGTACTGAAAAAAGACTAAAATATAGTGCTATGAGCAGCATGGGATATCTGGGGTTGTGTAAGATCACTAAAACTGAACCAACGCTCTGTGTATTTTTTGCATCTGTGACATCACCTGCCAGGTCTGTGTTAGTAAATAATGTGTTCCCTGTGAAATCACAATTCTGGAGCCTCGTCTCTTATATCTCTGGGTTGTGCTGTTCCTCTGTTATTCCTCCTAGAAATGTATTACTGAATCTGTCAGCTGGGCGTTACCATTTCAGTTTTGAAAGAGGTGTGTCTCTGTACACACTGAATGTCAGCTCTGATTGGACAAAGTCAGACTGTGCAGGAACACCCCTCCCCACCTGGTAACACTCATCTTACACATTATTTAATATTTTCCCTGTATCAATAACATTGCAACAGCACAACCCAGAGTTAGAAGAGAAGAGGCTCCAAAATTGGTATTTCACAGGCAACACAAGAATTTACTAAAACAGACCTGTTAGGAGAGGTCACAGGTTCCCTTTAAAACAACAGTGTGGCTTTTTATTGTTCCCTATTAGTATAATGTTGTACCATGTTAGCCATAGAAAGTAGAAGAGTGAAGAAATCAGGCGATACCTTTTAGAGGTAACTGAATATATTTGATGGTCGCTTTCGAGAGTACTAGCTCCCTTCTTCAGACATGATGTTATACACGAACTGAACATTCACAGACTTTTTATACACAAAAGACATGGACCTTCAAAGGAACTTAGAATCCTTAAAAATAACCAAATGCAATATAAGCGGACAAGTCATTTACAACAGGTCAAGAAATCAACAATCTGGAAACGTGAGGCGTGACGGAGGGGTCAGTAATTCTTATCTCGCAGCTATCAGGTGTAATTTGTGGCTCTCACAGTTCACACATAGTTTGACATAAAGCTGGCATGAATATTTAACCCATTTTGCAGAGTTTGAAATTTTTGCATTAATTTAAATTCCCACTCCTTTCTCTCCCTCTGCGTCTTAAAATGTCCCATTAAAACCATACTCTTAAAGTCTTCAATACAATGGTCATGTCCGGAGGAATGTGCCCTATGGCAGAGGTGGAGGGAGGTGGGCGATGGTGGGTGGGGGTGGGGGGGTGTAGATTGTTCCTAGGCTTGGACCCCACTCTATAATGCTGGTATATGAACATTGATTTTCTTCATGAGACAATGTTTAATCATATACTTGGCTTCATTTCCATAAACAAGTTTATAGAAAACCTCTTTAAAGGTGAATTCCTACCTTATACATAAATGTCTGAAAGGTGCAGGTCCCCAACCCCCGTTCCTGCTTTGTGCCATAAATATCCAAGATAGGAGTTATCTTGCAAAAATACAATGCACAGAGTTGGTGATGAATGCATAATTGCTGGGGACTGCTATGATCACTAGAACAGGGATCCTGAGCCAACTTTGGAGGAGTACAAAAAAGTGCTGGATATGGATGTGCCCTGTATTTGTCCATCTTGCTCAGTCTCACTGTATGCAGTGACAAGGCACATACATGACCATCGCTATATTCAAACTTCTTTACATCATGGGGCTTGGGTTCTTCAGTCTAGTGATTGTGGCTCAGTTATCATACGCTTATCAACTATCCACAGGTTTTTTTATGGATTAAACAATTTTTAAGGGGTTATCCAGGATTGGAAACACACGGGGGATTTCTTTCAGAAACTGTCCAACCAGTCCACATTTGTCCAATACACTAGCTTAGCTTTACTAACGTTAATAAGGCTCAGCTGTAGACAATCTGCAGAGTCAAACTAAGGCCTCGTTCCCACGGCTTATTTTGCCACGGATTGGCGTCGTACTCCGCGCCGGATTTGCGCTTCAGTACGGCGCCAATCCGTCCCTGTCATTACGGTAATCCACTGCTCTCATAGAGAACAGTGGATTCCGTCGTTCCTCCCCGCTCGGCGAATCCGCCGCGGGGGGGGAGAAAGTGACATGCACATATTTACGGCGCTTACGCGCCGTAAACAATGCATTGTCTATGGGGCCGGGAGCGGCGCCCCCGCCGCGCTCCGGCCCGCCCCCGTCCCGCCCCTTATTCACGGCGGATTTGTGAGCTCAATACGGCGCACAAATCCGTCGGGAATAAGCCGTGTGAACATAAATAATGTGCATGTCACTTTCTCCCCCCGCGGCGGATTCGCCGAGCGGGGAGGAGCGACGGAATCCACTGTTCTCTATGAGAGCAGTGGATTACCGTAATGACAGGGACGGATTGGCGCCGTATTGCAACGCAAATCCGGCGCGGAGTACGGCGCCAATCCGTGCCCAAATAAGCCGTGTGAACGAGGCCTAAGGGTGCTTGCACATGGTGCGTTTTTTGGTGCTTTTTTTTTGGATGTGTTTTTTGTGCAGAAATGCAAAGTAATTAATGTTATGCTTTTCTGCACAAAAACCGCTTCCAAAAATTCTATTAAAAAAAAAAAAACACCAAAAACGCACCATGTGAAAGCACCCTAAGGCTATGTTCACACGGCTTATTTTGGGACGGATTTCAGCCGTAATTCACGCCGTAGTGCGTGAATTACGGGTGTAATCCGTCCCAGTCATTACAGTAATCCACAGTTCTCATAGAGAACTATGGATTCCGTCTCCACTCGCCGTATTTCGCGAGCGGGGAGAAAGTGACATGTCAATTATTCACGGCGGGATACGCACTGTGGATAATGAATGTCTATGAGGCCAGCGAGCACACGACGTAATTGCGGGCAAAATCTGTCCCGCAATTACGCCGTGAATAAGACGTGTGAACCTAGCCTAACAAGTCTGGTGCTGTTTCTTGAAAAAAAGCAGCAATGTTTTTCCAATATTGGATGACTTCTTAACATTACAAGCAGCATCTCTGCCTTGGTAAGAGCAAGGATCAGTAGAAATGATCAGTTTCAGTACAAGGAAATCCTCTTGAAACCACAGATGGTGCAGAGGAGCAGAATGACTTTATAAACCAATTTTTGTCTGTGTTCATTTTGCAGAGGCAAAATGCAGTTGTGCAAAAAAGTACTGAACCATTGAACAGTTGGACATGTGCATCTAAGAGATATGAGATGGGATCATTTAGTGCATTTAAAAACACGTTAAAGAAATGTTATGTTTATCCTAAAATTTCAAACAAAAGCCAAATTTCCCAAGCAACCACGTTTTTTGCGCAAAATGTGGCAAAACCCGCACTCGTGCATTGGAAAAATGTCCGATTTCGGCAGTTTTTTGTTTGATGCAGTGTAGCCATAGCCTTACACCAATTTTAAATTTATGGGTTTGATTAAGAATAGAGTTAATTGATTAAGAAGCCACAGACCCAATTTTTTTTTTTTTTTTAATTGAACTAGTTCAGTCAAACCAGTGTCAAACTGAACAGGGACCTAGTTAAAGAAGTTTTAAGCACACTTCTGCATTGCTGGTCACACACTTGCTCTGATTTATCAAAATTCCCATAGAAATTAAGGGAGTTGTGTCTCCATGCTGTTTTACAGAGCCACAGACAGCTTCGGACTCACACTTCCAGGTCAGGCTGTGGGTGGGTCTACAGCAGTGACTAATATATCAGCTATGCTGTTCCTAGTTGATCCTGTTGCAGTGACATGGCTGCTGGAGACCTGTAAATAGCAGTGGCTAAGGGGCCTAAAGGGTACAGCACATCAAAAAGTAATGTTAACAAGCTACCATCTTTCATGATAAGAAAGAGAGCAGTAAGTAACTCATCATCCCGACCACTGCTTCAGCCTGTAACAGAAGCCAAAGGTGGTCGGTAACTGGTGAAGCTTGTGTGCAAAAGCAGGAGAAAAGATCTGCTCCTAAGGCCATGTTCACACGGCTTAAAATGGGCCGTATTTCGGTCCGTAATTACGCGCCGAAGTGCACAAATTACGGGCTGAAAACGTCTCCTCTCCCTGCTCGGTGAATACGCCGGGCGGGGAGATAATTCACATGTCACTTTCTAGCGGCGTATACGCGCCGCTAGCAGTGATTGTCTATGGGCTGGCGAGGTGCCGGTCCCCCGCATAGACTATCAGTTCACTTCAGCCTGGCTACGTTCCATAAGATTCAATTTTTTTTTTTTTTTACAGAAAACAATAACGTATCTGATATATCTGATGGAGAGGACCATTCCGTGTTTTTTTTTTTTTTTTTTTTAACACACTGAAGTCAATGGAAAACAAATATAATCTGATGGGAATCCTTTGGCATCCATTTTTACATCTGTTAAACGGATCCATTAGGGTATGTTCACATGGCGTGTTGGGTCCGTGTGAACAAATGCTTTTAGATACGCGTTTGGATCCGTCTGTCGGACCCCAAACTGACCCAAACACGTATCTAACAAATAGCAATATGATTTTAAATTGCTTTTATCTTGAAACACACATCAGCATTCACAGGACTGATCAGTGATGCGGGTTTCACTGCGTCTTTCGGATCCGTTCCAAGAATTGACATGTCAATTCTTGGTCCGAATGATGCAGCAGGAGCTCTATTATAAACTATAGGGTGCGATCCTGCTGCATCCAAAACGCATCCGAACACACAGCTGCATGTTGGATACGTGTTGGATCCGTTTAGGATCCGATTGACGCTGCGTGTTTGGATTCGATTTTTGGATCCAACACGAATCCAAAATCGCCGTGTGAACGGCCCCTTAATCTTTCTGTGCATGCGCAAACACATTTTAGACATTAAAAGAACAAACAGATCCATCTTTAAAGGGGTTTTGCCCCGATGTAATGTTGACGTAGGATCCTCCAAAATGGGTATTTAATCACTTTTCTAAATATATGTGATTACAAAAAGCAAAGACTCTGAGAGCTACAGCATTGCTCAATCCCCCTTAGTTACCTGAAAGCTTGCATTAGACACGACCAAGGAGCTGACAGGCCGAGCTTGTGTGAAACACTTCTTATCTGATGACAGGGAAAATGAATGAGCTTTCAAGGGGCTGAGTAGAAAGAGCAGTGTATGCGCCTGTGTCTTGCTGTATAGAGAATCAACTGTTGTAAAGTTATTATTTGAGTTGTTTTGAGACACTCCCTTATTCCTCACTCTCTGCTCACCCCCTCCCTCTCTCTCCTGCAGCCTTCATGACTCAGCATGATTTGTTTATATTCTACTCCTGTGCTGATAAGGAGGTAAGTAACTCACGTCCTGGCAAAACCCCTTTAACTGAAATAAACTGATGCAAACAGGAAGAAAAATTTAATATTTTTACGCATTTCTACAACGGATCAGTTAAAACAAAAAATTGCACTTCAGTCTGCATCAGTTAATGTCAGTTTTTTCAATATACAGTAGATTCGCTTCATCCGTTTTGAACAGAAATCCAAACACAAATGTGAACCAGGCCCAAAACACCTTGTTTGATACAGTTCACCTCCACTGATACACTGTAGCAAACTAGCAGGTCAGGAGAGATTTGTGCTGCGCTTCTATTTAGGTCACAGAGGATTGCCTGAGCATTTTCATATTACTTTCTGCCTCATTTCATTTTCTCCAGATAGCTCAGTGATTTTGTGGAACATGACCCAACTGCATTGCAACAATCTAAATGGCAGGTCCATAGCCGAAATCAGTGGATTATAAATAACCAATACGAGCTAATAGCAGAAGCCATGTCCTTCCCATCACAACTTTTAGTTCCATTCATCTTTACGTGTTTGTAGTCACAACAATGCTTGCAGCCGTCCTGCGTGCAGAACACGAAATATTGCCTTGTGCTCCAGACACTATTAATAAATCATTGACAGGGAGAGCAGCATGTTACGCCATTTTCCTAGGTCTGACTTGATAAACTTTTAATAATGTATGTGCTTTCCCATCCCTGATCCTTCAAATGTTTATATCTGACATTACCAAAAAAAAAAATCACAAGAAAATGGGCCAGGTTCTCGGAGGAAGCACCAGCCAGCGTCTGCCTTATTTTTACTATTATCAGTTACATAGTGCTGACATATTGCACAGCGCTGTACAGATCGTAATCACTCACCTTGATCCCTGTTCCCATTGGGGCTCATAATCTAAATTCTAAGTAACCTATCCATATGTTTCCGTTGGACAGAATAACATATAGAGCAATCTGAATATTGGCCCAGCCTAAAGGAAAGCCTTAGAGCTTGTCCCCATTGCAATGGTTATTGGTCGGTTTTTCAGGCGGTTTGCGGTTTTAGAAACGGCCTGAAACCCAACAAGCAACGCTCACCCATAGACTTTAATAGAAAATCCGTTCAGCAGTCCCCACTGAACGGATTTTCTGCCGGACGGTTTTTGACACCACCGGCATTCCAAAAATCTTAGAACATGTTCAATCTTCTGCCTGGTTTTCGGGCACAACATGAACAAGTGAATGTGAAGAGGGACGGGATGAATTTGCAAACAAAAACCTTCCCCAAAAAAGACAAAATAAAGGTCGGAAAATCCGACCAGTATTTTGTCAGTGCCATGGGAACGCACCCTTAGGCTATGTTCACACGGGGGAATTTTGGCGCGCATTTCGCGGTGTATTTGCACTCTGATAGGGGCGAGATGCGCGCCGAAATTACGGTAATCCACAGTTCTCATAGAGAACTATGGATTACGCCTCCTCTCCCGGCGCGTACAATACGATCGTAAGTGGCATGTCAATTTCAGTGAGTAATGAATTTCAATGGGACTGGTGAGCTAAATCCCCCACCCCGCGCACCACAGGAGTACACGCGTATTAGCGCGAGCTCCCGAAACATGCGATGTACTGCGACATACATCGTGTAAACATACCCTTAGGGTGCCTCTCACTGTATGGTCAGCTCCCAGTGTTTTCAGAACCACTACAAGGTGCCTCAGCTTAACTACGATTTTGCCAAAATTGCTACAAAAACTGCGCTATGAATACACTACGTGAATAATGCAAAAAATAGAAGATGGCAAATTACATTAGAGGGGGGAAAGTGTCAATCAGGTACATGTACACCTTGCTAGTGTGAATGCACCCCACGTCAAAAACGACTGCATCTGGTATTTTGTGTTACCTTAAGGACAGCCCAAAGTCTTCTAGGCATGGAATTAACAAGTTGGCGACATACTGCAACATTATCTTTTTCCATTCTTCAAAAACAACCGCTTTTAGGGATGTTCACACAGAGGTTTTTTTGCCCTTATTTTGGAAAGAAGCGTCAAACACTGTTCAAGTACAGCTCAGTGTAAAGTCATCATTGCCGTTCAGATGAGTATTTTTCGGCACATACTGTCCACAGCGGAAAAGAATTGACGCAACATTTACACGACATCGTCGTACACGAACGTGTTTTGCAGTGCGGTAACATATATTGTATGAACCTACCCTTAGAGCTTGGATGCTGGATGGAGACTGTCTCTTTATACACTTTCACAATAGAACCACAATGCCAACAAGTTTTAATGAGCATGTCAAGGAAAACAAATACTGAGATGAGTTGACTACCAAGACTGGGTAATAAGATATATATATATATATATATATATATATTATATATATATATATATATATATATTCACAAACACATACTGTATACGAAGCATACAGATAATCTGTCTGCATTTTATTTATTTATTTTATATATATATATACACATATTATACTATATTTATATATATATATATATATAACATATATATATTTATATATATATTTATATATATATATATATATATATATATATATACACACACACAAACATAATAATTTATTCTAACTTTAATTTCTGTTTAACGCTAGTCCCAGATGCGATTTTAATGGCAGGTTGCCAGCAGCAAGGACATAACAGCTACCGCTGGCTGACTGTGTCCTGTGTGTCCTATCCTTAGTCTGTACGCAGTCAGAATTTTGAGCAGCAGAAAAAGATGATGGGTCCTGTAGTGCACATCACGGATGCTGATCAATAGGAGTCATTGCGAAGATTTACTTACTTTAACTCATTGATCAGGTCATTGTGATGCATAGAGAGACCTGCTGCAGGTCGAGTTCACACGCAGAGTTTTTGCTAGTGTCCTTAAAGGGGTTTTGCCACGATGTAATGTTGACGTGGGATCCTCCAAAATGGGTATTTAATCACTTTTCTAAATATATGTGATTACAAAAAATTGCAGCCTGAGAGAGCTACAGGCTGCCTTACCTGCCCCTAGTTACTTAAAAGCTTGCATTAGATACGACCAGGCAGAGTGACAAGAGCTGCTGGCCGGGCTTGAGCAAAGCACACTTCTTATCTGATGAGAAGGAGCTTGAAGAAGCTTTCAAGGGACTGGGGAAAAATATGTTGTCTTTTGTATACAGAATCCACTAGTTGTAGTGTGATTATCTGAGTAGATCCCTGCTTTATCTGATGACAGGGAACATGAAGAAGCTTTCAAGCTGCTGTGGAGAAATCTGTTGTATTTTGTATACAGAATCCACTAGTTGTAGTGTGATTATGTGAGTGAACATTTCACACGATCCCTTATGCATGGCTCTGTGCTCTGACCAGCTCTCTCTCTCTCTCTCTCTCAGCTCAGCCTTGGCTTGTTTACTTTTGCATCTTAACAGATAAGGCTGGCAAAACCCCTTTAATAACTTTTTTTTTGTCAAAGATGCTGCAGCCAGATATTACTGTAGTAAAGTATTGAAAATATTACAAATACAAAGTTATTTTTTCTTTTCTTTTAAGCAGCATGCCATGGGTATGAGGTTTATTTGGGCATTTTTCTCATAGGACTTCATAAAGGCCAGGAACAAAACATGCTAAAAAATAAAAAGCGCGACTTCCAAACACCCGGCATAATTGCGGGGCGTACTGTATGCCCCACAATTACGCCGTGTGAGCATAGCAGCAGTAGTTTTCTACTGCTGCTATGTAATCCGTGCTATGTAGAGTACAGCACGGATTTTCCATTGAGGGCTACAAAGGGCTGGGTACAGTCGGATTTTCGGCGGACTCTAAATACTGAATTCACTGAAAATCCACCCATAAGCCAGTGCTGTGTAGACATCGCCTTATAAAGCATTTGCAAACGTCTTGGGCTATTTTTATATGTTTATGTTTGCAGATAAACATGTTCTTCATTTCCGTAGAGCGAGCAGGTCTGGGTGTGGAGCATCTTGTGCCTCACAGTGAATGCTCTCTCTCGGTGGAAAAACTTGATATTTACTCTTGGTGTAAAACCAATACAATAGAAGCCAATTGTTTACACTAGAAATTACAAAGGAGAATTGCTGGGGGTTTTATACAGAGAACACTTTTGCTTCTATTCATGTGTGACCGAGTATGATCCAGGTAAAAAACTGCAGTTAAGTCCTTGAAAAGCTTCCCTTGAAAGGAGCAGTAAAGCCGCGATATTTATTTCACAAACCACAGGTGAGACTGGGCGTGTGAAAGTGCGAGGAGAAGATCAGTGGAATTAGCGTGAGAGCAGGGAAAGGGAGGGCGAGATAGATTTAGGGGGGAACGTATTCAATCCTGTGTGCTAGTTCTCTGGACTACAATAGCTGCAAATATTTGGACAAGCCTCGTTTATGCAAAGGTTTGAGACACTAGGCCTCATTTATCAGAACTGTCTGAACAGTAAGTCTGTTGCCCATGGCAACCATTGTTTCAAAGTAGTGTAAGGCTATATTCACACGGGCTAATTTTGGTGCGCATTTCGCGTCGTATTTGCGCTCTAATACGAGTGAGATGCGCGATGAAATTACGGTAATCCATAGTTCTCTATGAGAACTGTGGATTACACCTCCTCTCCCCGGGCGTACAATATGATCGAACTGAACGCCTGGGGAGATAAGTGACATGTCACTTATACGGGGCGCTTACGCGCCGCGAGTAATGACAGTCAATGGGGCCAGCACGACTCCAAAACACCCGGCGTAATTTCGGGGCCTACTGTACGCCCCGCAATTATGCCGTGTGAACACAACCTAAGGGTAAGTTCACACGGTTTAATTGCAGGGAGTACTGTACGCCCCGCAATTACACTTGGTGTTTGCGAAGTCGCGCTCCGGGGACGCGGAGGGCCGGCAGCACACCGGTCCCATAGACATGCATTACTCGCGGTGCGAAAGCGCCGCGAATAAGTGACATGTCCCTTATGTCCCCAGGCGTACAATACGATCGTACTGTACACCTGGGAGAGGAGGCGTAATCCATAGTTCTCTATGAGACCTGTGGATTACCGTAATGATTGGGGCGCATTTCGCTCGTATTAGAGCGCAGTACGCTGCGAAATGCGCCCCAAAATAAGCCGTGTGAACATAACATGTGGGTTCACCGTCAGTAATAAGCGGCGCGTACTGTGCACGCCACTATGCACCCACGCTGGCCAGTGCGTACTTCTAAGTGCTCTAGCCCGACCCCCGTTCATCTTCCCTTTCATAGACATGTAAGCGCCGGAAAAAAGTAAGATGTCGCTTCTTTCTCCGGGCTCTAAGCACCCAATGAGTGCTATGATTTTACAGTATTTGCAGAGCTCACCTTGGGCACAGAGCAGCGCAATTACATGCAGAAGTACACCCCGCAAATACGCCATGTGAACATACCCTCAAAAGCTCAACTCTGACTGGTTGCTATGGGCAGCAGAAATTTTTAAGATATATTCCACGTGTTATGAGCGTTTCGGATTTCTGCAAAATAGCGTCAATAAGCTCCAAAATGCTCTCGTCTTTCATTGATTCCTATGTAAAACAGCGTTGTAGTTCACACACAAGGTTTTTAAGCCTATTTTCTGTGCTTCTTTGGTCATTGAAAAACAAGTGTCATGTCAATTCTTGAAGTGTTTTCAATGCTTAAAATCCCAATAGGAATCAATGGAGAGCTTCAAAACCACGGCACATTTTTAGTGCTGATTTTGGTGTGCTTTTCGGCACAGTTTTTACCCTGGCTATTCATTTGTATGGTTGTTTCAATAAGAAAACAGCATTGAAAAAACCTTGTTAAAAACCACATCTGAAAAGGCGCTTTTGAGGCTTTTTTCAGACGAGGTTTTGACACGGATTTGGATCCGGTGTGAACATACCTATGTTAATTTATCAAAGGTCTAAGTGTCAACCATAGCAACCACTCAGCTCATAGCAACCAATCAGAGCTCAGCTTTCATTTTGTCAGAGCAGAATAAGAAAACCTGTGCTCTGATTGGTTGCTATGAGCTTTGGTTGCTATGGGCAACAGACACAGTCTAAGGGTATGTTCACACAGCGTAATTTCGGCGCACATTTCGCGTTGTATTTGTGCTCTAATACGGGCGAGATGCGCACCGAAATTACAGTAATCCATACTTCTCATAGAGAACTATGGATTACGCCTCCTCTCCGCTCGGCGAACCGCCGGGGGGGGGGAAAAAGTGACATGCACTTATTTGGCGCGGCGCGCCGGTTTAAACAATGCATTGTCTATGGGGCCGGGGCGGGGCCCCCGCGCGCCCCGCCCCGCCCCCGCCCGCCCCTTTATTCACGGGGGTTTTGTGGTCAATACGGCGCCAATCCGTGGGGAATAAAAAAGCCGTGTGAACACGGCCTAAGGGTATTTTCACACACGTAATTTTGGGACTTTTCGCACGATTTTGCTTAATACGGGCGAGTGCGCGCCGAAATTACATAATCCTATTTACATAGGCATGGATTATGCCTCCTCTCCCCGCTCGTACAATACGATCGTATTGTACGTGCGGGGAGATAAGGGACATGTCAATTATTTGCAGCGAATATGCGCGTATTAGCGCGAGCTCCCGAAAGAAACGATGTACTGCGGCATGTACATTTTTATTATGCAGCTTACTCATTTGAAGTTATGTGAAATTAACTCCTCTATTCCACATTAGGGAAAAGTGAGGAAAACCCCACCATGTATACGGGTGCCTTCCATCCAACTATTCCCCTTCTGTCAACCTTTGGTTTTCTTTAGACCAGTGTTTCTCAATTCCAGTCCTCAAGACCCACTAAGGCCTCGTTCACACGGCTTATTTTACGCTTATATTGCGCTTCGTATTTGCGCTCCAATACGGCTGAAATCCGTCCCAGTCATTACGGTAATCCACAGTTCTCATAGAGAACTATGGAGTAAGTCTCCTCTCCCCGCTCGGCGACTCCGTCAAACGGGGAGAAAGTGACATGTCAATTATTTACGGCGTGTATACGGCAGCCGGCGTAATTGTGAGGCAAAATCCGTCCCGCAAATACGTCGGCAATAAGCCTTGTGAACATTGCCTAAACAGGTCAAGTTTTCAGGATCTCCTCAGTGTTGAACAGGTGATATCATTATGGTCAGTGCATTCTGTGGGAGATCCTGAAAACATGACCTGTTGGTGGGTCTTGAGGACTGGAGTAGAGAAACACTGGTTTAGACATAAACTACCAGAGGTGTCACCATGCTCCAACAGGCCAGACAAGGGACAGCTGTTGGGCGAACAAATTTTTGGCCAACATGTATTGAGGTGGTGTAAGCACATTAAGGTTCTCACACTATTGGGACATTTTGGAGTCTTACATAAAAGGGACATTGACCACAATCATAATGAAACCCACCATTCTTTGTTTAAGTGACCGTTTCTGGGAATGAGGAGGGCGACGTTTGCAGTCACCCTCTCCGTTCATTTCTATGGGAGTTTTGAATACAGCCAAGCACACTTGCTCGGATGTACTCAGAACTTCCATAGAAATTAATGGGGAGCCTGGCGGTGGGCGCCACCGTCCTCCTTCTCCTTCTATAAGCCAACCTGAAGCGCTGAAAAGTGCTCATGGGAACATCCCTTTAAGGAAGTGTCATGACTCATAAGGCTATGTTCACATGACTGATTTTGGGACGGATTTCGTTCCGTATTTCGCGCCGTACTGTGCTGTAATACGGCCGAAATCCGTCCCTGTCATTAAGGTAATCCACAGATCTCATAGAAAACTATGGATTCAGACTCCTTTCATCGCTCGTGAAATACGGCAAGCGGGGAGAAAGTGACATGCACATTATCCCGGTGGGATACGCGCCGTGGATAATGAAAGTCTATGGGGCCGGCGGGCTGCTGGCCCTCCCGTCTCCACCCCCGTACTCACGCCGTAATTGTGTGCGAAATCCGGACCGCAATTACGCCGTGAATCAGCCGTGTGAACCCTGCCTAATAGTCTCTGACAATCGTTCTTAATCTGGAAATAAAAATAATCAATTGAATAGGTATGTCCAATATAGAGAATAGAGATATCTACATGGAGTTTGGATATTTTTTCCGTAGTTGGGCTGGGTTTCCACCCACATTCTAAAAACACACTTATGGATTGCCTGGCTTCCGGTGAAATTGGCCCTACTGTCAATGTGTGTGACAATATTAGATTGTTAGGCCCACTGGGGACAGGGGCGACCTCTATCCAGTACTGCAGTATAAGGTACGCCGGATCCGCACAAGCAACAGACTAGTCCCCGGAGTCGATTGCTAAGGTCTTATCAATCGACTTGAGGCCTTAACAACTGGCTTAACAACCGACTGGAGTCCCCGGAGTCGATTGCTAACTCTTATCAACTGACTTGTCTTGAGGCCTTAACAACCGGCTTAACGACTGTTAGCGACTTCATAATGCAGTAAATTATGTGATCCCCCAGTGAAGGTAAAAGGGTCCCCCAGTGAGTTATACGTCCCCCAGTAGGTGGTTATATACTTTATATATCCCCCAGTAGGTGGTTATATACTTTATATATCTCCCAGTAGGTAGGTGTGTAGTTTATATGTCCCCCAGCAGGTATATAGGCAGGTTATGGGTCCCCCAGCAGGTATATGGGCAGGTTATGGATCCCCCAGCAGGTATATGGGCAGGTTATGGATCCCCCAGCAGGTATATGGACAGGTTATGGATCCCCCAGCAGGTATATGGACAGGTTTAGGTCCCCCAGCAGGTATATAGGCAGGTTTATGGATCCCTCAGCAGGTATATGGTCAGGTTATGGATCCCCAGCAGGTATATGGACAGGTTTATGGATCCCCAGCAGGTATATGGACAGGTTCGGGATCCCCCAGCAGGTATATGGGCAGGTTATGGATCCCCAGCAGGTATATGGACAGGTTATGGATCCCCCAGCAGGTATATGGACAGGTTATGGATCCCCCAGCAGGTATATGGACAGGTTATGGATCCCCCAGCAGGTATATGGACAGGTTATGGATCCCCCAGCAGGTATATGGACAGGTTATGGATCCCCCAGCAGGTATATGGACAGGTTATGGATCCCCCAGCAGGTATATTGGCAGGTTATGGATCCCCCAGCAGGTATATGGACAGGTTATGGATCCCCCAGCAGGTATATGGGCAGGTTATGGATCCCCAGCAGGTATATAGGCAGGTTATGGATCCCCTAGCAGGTATATTGGCAGGTTTAGGATCCCCCAGCAGGTATATGGACAGGTTATGGATCCCCCAGCAGGTATTATTGGAGGTTATGGATCCCCAGCAGGTATATGGGAGGTTATGGATCCCCCGCAGATATAAGTGACAGATAGGTCCCCCAGCAGGTATATTGGCAGGTTATGATCCCCCAGCGGTAATAGCAGTATGATCCCAGTAGGTATATAGATAGCTTATAGGCCCCACAGCACTGCTATAATAGGTAGCTATAGGCCCCTCACGCACATATGTAGGTAGATTATAGCTCCTCCCTGCACGTATATAAGTAGATAATAGCCCCGCTCTCTGCACATATAACAGTAGATAATAGCCCCCTCCCTGCACATATAACAGTAGATAATAGCCCCCCTCCCTGCACATATAACAGTAGATAATAGCCCCCTCCCTGCACATATAACAGTAGATAATAGCCCCCCTCCCTGCACATATAACAGTAGATAATAGCCCCCTCCCTGCACATATAACAGTAGATAATAGCTCCCTCTCTGCACATATAACAGTAGATAATAGCTTCCCCCTGCACATATAACAATAGATAATAGCATCCCTCCCTAACAGTAGATAATAGCCCCCCTCCCTGCACATATACAGTAGATAATAACCCCCCCCTGCACATATAACAGTAGATAATGGGCCCCCGCCCTGCACATAAACAGTAGATAATAGCTCCCTCCTGCACATATGACAGTAGATAATAGCCCCCCTCCCTGCCATATGACAGTGATAATAGGCCCCCTCCCTGCACATATAACAGTAGATAATAGGCCTCCTCCCTGCACATATAACAGTAGATAATAGGACCCTCCTGCACATATGACAATAGATAATAGCACCCCCTGCACATATGACAGTAGATAATAGGCTCCCCTGCACATATGACAGTAGATAACAGCCCCCAGCATGAATAGAGCTAATTAAAAGTAATAACCTGACAGCACTTACCTGACCTCGCTCCCTGTCGCTGCTCCCGGTCTTTTTCTTCAGGGGTGTGACGTCACCAGGCCGCGCGCGGGCAGCGTGATGACGCGCACACCGCCCGTGCACTCCGCCGCGCACAGAGCCGCATCCTGCCTGCGGCCACCGAGTACTCTGCGGAGCCCTCTGCTCCGCCAAAGCATCTAACTGTATGTGCGTCCGGCGGACCCGCCACCGCTGCCATCACCAAGGTCCTAAGCCGATAGCTTAGCGACTGGTAACGGCTTAGGACCCTAACGATCGGCGGCGGATAGCGGCGGCGCCGGGGACTACAACAGACGATAAGGCAAGTAGATGTACAGATGTTAAAAACAGTGATGTACAGAGAAGACAATGAGAAACAGAGAAGGGGCGGAAGATGCAACTGAAGAAAGCAGAAGTGGGTAGATAGGAGCAGCGATTAGGGAACGGACTGGTCTGAGGAAGAGTGGCCAATATTCTTATCTCCCAACACATAGCCTCTACAAAAGGATGATAAAAAGATTTATGTTATTAGGACTGGCCAACCATCTAATGCAGGCATATTCAAACTGCGGCCCGCCTGCTGTTGGGAAACTACACCCCCCTTCTTTCCAACTTTTCTATATTTATTTATTTGCTTGTTGGTAGTTGTTGTTTCCCAACAGCTGGAGGGCCGCAGTTGAGGATGCCTGATCGAATGTATGGGAGCCAAACGTTTATGCGTTTTGAAGGGGGGTGGTTGAGAGGAAAGGCAGGACATATTACAGCATGTTGAAAGGATTCCAGCAGCTCAGTAGTTCGAGATGAAAAAATCTGATGGATTATTCTTTTTAAATAAATTAGCAGCTTATTGAATTTAGTTAAAGTGTTATTCAAGAGCATCATGATACAGCGTAGACGTTACGTCCAATCTTCAGTATGTGAAAATACCTTTATATCTTACAATTACATAATTATTTCGTATTACAATTAAAAAAAAATTTATCAAGAAAAACGCAATAATCTGATGCTAAGGTGTATTACTATAACCTACTTAATAAACTTTTACTCATATCATAATGTACGTTAATAGTGACATGATGTCCTCTGATTTGTATGCAGGTCAGCCCCTTTTTAATGGGGCTCAACAGCGGTATTCCTGCTCGAATTGAATGTGAGCAGGATCTGTTCGAAAGTATGGACATTCTTTTTTTTTTTTCTGCACAACAGATTTAAAATCCGTGGTGTGGAAAAGCCGTGCTGTGGTCCACACACTGTGATCTACATTGCGGACTTCCCAGTGAAATAAAGAAGAGTCAAATTACACAAGATTTTTAATGTGGAGTCCGATGCAGAATCCGCGCCAAGTTCTTTGTTAAAATCTGCGTGTGAACTTACTTGAATGGTGGCAATACTGTATTTTTTTAGTTCCATTCCAGTTGAAGTAGGCAATTTAAAAAAAAAAAAAAAAATGCTTAATAACCCCTCTAAAATAAAGAGTAGCCTAGAGAAGAATTAGAAAGAGATACACAAACGTAATATTAGGACTCACAAGTAGGTGTGAAAAGCTTTCAGTGTTGTGCAGTTTCATTGTCCTATGTGTATACTATGCACTTTGCAAATGCTAGTTTAACACTGGCAGTAGCAGGATGGGGCAGGATATGTGTCCTGAGTGCCAAGGGCGTGCCAACAAGCCACTATGCATTGACAGGTATGTTCACGCGGCAAAGGTTTTCAGTAGTTTTTTTAGATTTGAAAACCCGCTTTCAACCATCCCCATAGACTTCAGGATTTTCTGACTGTCAGATTTCAAATTCAAAAAACCGTCAAAAAAAAATCTTGGAACTCATACATTCTTCAGCCCGGTTTTAGGGAAGAACATGTACTGTTCAATGTTTAGAGGGGCGACTGAATCGTATTTTGTCACTGCCGTGTGACCTTACCCGACCAGTGTATCAAATGAACGAAACCCTAGCTACAATCCAGGGTAGAATTTAGAACATGTTGCTTTTCTGTATCGTTGAACTTGCATTCTGATGTTTCAGCACCATGTTACATAGAGCAGACACATGTATAGTTTTGTGGGTAAAGATTCAGCATTACTTATATTTTATTCCTAAATCCTTGCTCTTGCTGGTTAGGAGTCCATTAGGCCATCCTAATCAGTGACTGAAAGCCATACATCCTTCAAAGATGGCTGACAGTGGGCAGAGTCTTAAAGGGGTTGTCTCATCTCAAAGTTTCATAGGATGCATGAATGAAATAATGCTGATTTGCCCTGTCACTTCCTGGTCAAACTGTCTATAACTAGCATATGAGCTCCGTGTATTGAGACTTCTCTGTTTATTAGACTTCTCTGAGGTCCGGAGAAGCTTCTGAGCTAATGTAAACAATAGAGTACTTACAGTCTTTTGTCTGAAAGATCAGAGAGCACACAAGCTCTCACACTGCCAGCCACAACCTGTGTGATGACGTCACTCCCTGCTATCAGAGAGAACAAACAGCAGGGGAGAATGAGTACACAGGTCGGTCACTTGGGAAACTAGAAAGCCCTCAGAAGGAGACAAAATCATTTGTAGCTCCTTAACAAAAAAAGATGAACAAAGCAATATATTTGGAAAACGTCTTCATTTAGTGTTCCCTACATTTTGAAAGCTAATCTTTGTAGTGAGACAACCCCTTTAAAGGGGTTTTCTCACCGAGTTTCACTGAGTTTTAGCAGTTTTGCCCTCACTCTGTCTCCTCATGGTGAGGGTGGTTCTACAGCAGTGATAAGAATATTCAGCTTCTATCTGCACAGTTAACAGTATAAAGATTGTTATCTGTAACAACATTACAGATGAAGCCATGCTTTTCAGTCCCCACAGCACATGTACCTTTTGTTTAGGGAAGCTGATCTTGTTAGATATAATTAGATTGCTTTGATCTCAGTCCGTGGGGGTGACTGCACGCCCTGCTCTCAGCTAAAGAGATAACAGATGTCCCTCTGGTATACAGGTAACCATAGAAACCTGTGTGCACTTCAGAGCACATAAAAAAAACGCTCTTAACTCATGACTAAAGTAAAATTTATTGACCCATGTATAAAAAGTCTTCATTTAACTGTCCCTCTTTGATTTTAGTTAATTAAAACACAAATTATTCTGATTTTTTCCCACAAAGCTATACATCATTCTGCTCAGCTCAGGATTTGCCTGAACACTTCTACACTCTCTAAATGAGAGCTAAAAAAACAAAACAAAAAGACGGTCATAAAAATAATAGAACGGATAAAGAGGACATGATATGGTCGAGGCAAAGAGAAATATAATGTAAAGATGTAGAAAACAATGCAAATAATGACGAATTCCAACAGACAAGGAATAAGATAACATAGTAAATGAGTCCTGTAAAGTTATGAGTGACTAGGTCACAAGTTACAGTCATATCAAAAGTCATACTAATCTCATTGTACAGAAATCAGATTAAACCTTTCATTGTATCCTGATGATGTCACGTTTGCGATGCTAGACACTATTACACATCGTAGGTTTCCTGTCCAGTAAACCTGGTGACTACACAGAAAGCCTCTCCACAGCCTTACATGGCCGATGACACAGACTGCAACAAGTCCCAAGAAGTAGTATACACTATGCTCCATGAATAAAAAGATTTCTAAAAGACATCTAGTATAAAAAAAATAGTGGATAATATAGCAGAATTGAACAAAATATACTAAAATAAATGGCACCAAACAGACAAACTAAAAACAACACTCTAGTGCATAATTCACACACCTTCCGAAATGTTTAAGTAAAAAACGGTTTGCACTATGAACATTTTTAATGGCAGTTTTAGAAATAAAATGTTGGCTTTATTTTTTTCTATACTTTTAAAAAGGATGTTTTTAAAAGTAAAAAAAAAAAAATTCACATAACAAAAACAATGTACATGTGGACTATTTCACTTGCTATAGACTTTAGGGTGCGTTCACACGGCAAGGGACCAGTATTTGGTCATGGAGGGGGGGGCTTTTCTCTGCGATGAGCGGAGAAAAGCCCTCCCCATTCACTTTCACAAGCACAGATTCCGTTTGAAAACCGACGGAAGATTGTGCTTGTAGAATGTTTTGTGGGCGGAAAAACCGCCGAACGGAAAATCCGTGCAGTGGGGACTGCTACACGGGTTTTCCATAGAGCCCCGTTCTGCACATTTTCGGTCATTTTTTCAGACAGTCTGCAAACCGTCTGAAAAAAACGTCCGAAAACCCGTGCTGTGGGGACATGGCCATACAGTGAAATCCTAGATATGAATCCAGTTTTAAGAGGGAATCGCACATGCCGTTTTTGAGCAAAATTCAGAAGTGGAGTCAAAAGAAAGAGGTTGGTTCATACAAGTCAAAGTTGCTGCAAACATTTCTGCAAACAATTTGCTGTAATAAGGACAAATTTGCAGTAATTCATGCAGATTTTAGTGTGAGTTCCTGTCCCCTCTCAGTTTACTCTCCCTAATAAAATAAATTAAATGTCTGACACCTGCAGATTACGTCATAGCAAAATCTACAACAAAACATTGGCGTAGATTTACTGTGTCGACTACAATGTTACCCAAATACTGGGGTCCATGCTTTACACCATATTTTGCATGTGTTTTTGGACAGCTTTAAAAGAAATTCTGTACCACATCTGACAAAAGTTTTGTGGCTTTGATGAAAGGTGTCTTAGGCGATGTTCACCCGCCTTTATTTTGTAGTGCCGTACTAGTGGCGCAACGCCTTCCCCCCCTAGCCTGACCTGGACTAGCGGGAATAACTCCTTTCAGGCGGTTCCGGTGTAAACGGCCAAACCATTTCACCACACCTCTTTTCACCGTTGCTAGCGGGGGTTTAATGGATTTTTTATTAACCGATAATTGCAAGGTTACTTCGGGTGTATTGCTACGCGAAGCAGAAAAACAGAGGATGCACGTAATCCATAGTTCTCTATGAGAACTGTGGATTACCGTAATGAATGGGCCGTTTTCAGCCCGTAATTTGCGCACTTCGGCGCGTAATTACGGACCGAAATACGGCCCATTTTAAGCCGTGTGAACATAGCCTTATTTTGTCTGTGAAAAGGAAGGACACTGTGGTAGAAACCAACAGACCCTATTTCAGGCAATGAGGTCCATCAGCCCTGTTCATGTCTCCTATAAAACAGGTCTGGTTCAACCTCTAAATGGAGGTTCTGAATTGAACCTCCGACACAAATGTAAACCAGGACTAAAACAGACATTTCTAAAGCTAAGTTCACACCGATTTCACCCACAATTACGGCTTGAACAAGGGGCGGGGGCGCAGCTCCCCGGCCCCATAGACATCCATTATCCACGGCGCATCCCGTCAGGATAATGTGCATGTCACTTTCTCACCGCCCGGCGTATTACCGTAATGGCTGGGACGGATTCCAGCCGTATTGCAGCGCAGTACGGCTGGAATCCGTGCCCAAAACAAGCCGTGTGAATGGCCCCTAAACATGCGCAGATTAATCTCCAGATATCTCCCCTCACGCAATCTCCGCTCCTCACAGAACCTTCTCTCTGTTTTCCTCTTATCAGCTCCTCACACAACAGTCTCCAAGATTTCTCCCATGCTTCCCCCACACTCTGGAACTCATTACCCCAACATATCAGAATCTCCCCCATTTTCACCAGCTTCTAAAGCAACCTGAAAACCCATCTCTTCAGGATTGCCTATAACCTACAATAACATTGCTGTCACTACACCCTCCACAAACATGTCTGCCCCTCACCTTTTGTCTATTTCCCCCTTCCTTGTAGATTGTAAGCCTTCGCGGGCAGGGTTCTCTTTCCCTCTGTACCTGTTTGTCACATATTGTCACTATTGTAATTGTTTTGACTTATGTTATGTATGTAACCCCCTGAATGTAAAGCGCCCTGGAATCAATGGCGCTATAAAATAAATAATAATAATAATAATAATAAGAATTTCTCATACATAGATAAATGTGGTGCATTTTTAGGCTGTCTAGTCTAAGTTGACACTGTTTAAGGCCTGGTTTATATCTGGGTCAGAGATTATGTTCAGAACCTTCGTCACAGAGGTTTGTGCAGACCCAAAGGGACCTGTTTCACAACAAACACTGGCGGCACCCGATGGACCCCACGGGTTATATTGGGTCCGTTCCATTTTTGTCCGTTGTTTTGATGGAAAAAAAATAGCACAACTGACTGTACTATTTTTCTGTCATTCCTGACAGAATCTTTAACACTGATGTGAACCAAGCCTAAATTTTATAAAGTTTTAATAAATCTACCCCAATGTTTGCGGAAAATCTGCAACAAATGAACAAAAGAAATTGACATGCTGCGGATTTAAAAGTCCATACCGCAGGTCAATTTCCATGTGTGAAATTTCCGCAGCATGTTGAAACAATATGCTAAGATCTTACTTGCCTGCTACTGTATTCACCTGCAGATCTTTCCAGTGAAAATTCAAAGAAAAGAATCCACGACATTTCTATCCCATATATATAGCCTTAAAAGATGACTGATGTATCTCCTCTCTAGTGTATTCACTTTAGTGCTAAGGGCAAACCATGGACAAACCATCAGCAGATTTGGCTTCCAGTACCATCTCTACGCTAATGACCCCCAATTATACACCTCCTCCCGAGACATCACTCCCGCTCTACTACAAAACACCAGTGACTGTCTGTCCGCTGTCTCTGACATCATGTCCTCTCTCTATCTCAAACTAAACCTCAATAAAACTGAACTTCTAGTCATCCCAACTTCTACTAACCAACCCCCATCTCCTATTTCGGTCTCAGTGTGTGGCACCACCATAACGCCTAGGCAGCAGGCCCGCTGCTTTGGGGTTATACTAGACTCTCATCTGTCTTTCACCCCGTATATCCAATCGATTGCCCGCTCCTGTTACCTGCACCTCAAGAACATCTCCAGAATCTGTCCTTTTCTCACTGTGGACACAACCCAGACTATTACTGTTGCTCTTATTCTTTCCTGTCTTGATTACGGTAACACGTTACTTATCGGTCTCCCTCTCTGTAAACTCTCTCCTCTCCAATCTGTCCTGAATGCAGGAGCCAGGCTAATCTTTCTTTCCAGCCGCTATACTGATGCCTCTACCCTGTGTCAGTCACTGCACTGGTTGCCCATTCAGTGCATGATACAACATAAACTCATCACTCTCACCCATAAAGCTCTCCACAATGCTGCACCCCCCTACATTTCCTCCCTCATCCCTGTCTATCACCCTACTCTGTCTCTGCGCTCTGCTGATGATCTGAAATTACACACCTCTCTCATCCGAACCTCCCATGCCCGTCTCCAAGATTTTGCACGTGCTGCTCCGGTTCTTTGGAACATGTTACCCTATATGATCAGGCACAGTCGCAACCTTCATAGTTTCAAGAGTGCTCTGAAAACTCATTTTCTTAGACAGGCCGACCAAGATCCCTAATTATTAAGCCCCCTAATTTCTGTCATACTCATTCATCACTTCCTTATATGTATATAGTTGTGCGGTGGCAGGTTCATCCACTTTTTGTGTACACTACCCCATATATATGTAACATGGCTGGACCATTGTAAACTGAGCACTTCTCACCCTTTGTCTCACACACACCCTAATAGATTGTAAACTCTTGGGAGCAGGGCTCTCACACCTCATGTCTGATCTGTAAGTAGCTTTTTACTGTGTAATGTTTGTTCTACTTGTCTGTACTTATACCCTCTAAAGTGTAAAGTGCTGCGGATATGTTGGCGCTATATAAATAATTATTATTATTATTAAGCACCATCAAAAACCGTGCATGTGATTTCAGCCAGACATTGACTATTAGAAAATAGAAGGGGTTAATTCTCATTTACTATCACATCCCCACAGCTTAGACAGGAAGGCGACCACCAGTCTCCAATAAAAGCTTGAATTTCGAGGTAAATTCTTTATTTCTTTAAAGATGCAGTTTAAGAAGACGGGAAACTCAGAGGTGGTCCATTCCTGATCTTGATACCCTGCGGAGATGAGATTCTATAGTCATCATCTGTAATTATATGACTCCATATTTCACTATTCCATCCAGACAGACTTGAGTTTTGCATTTCTGAATTTTCTTACATGCATAAAAAAAAAAAAAAGACGCGATAAAGACAAAGTAGGAAAGAACAGGCAGGAAGTAACGAAACAGACGCGGCAACTCCCACCAACACATAGCCATGCGGTTTGCAGATAAGACTATTTATGCAACACATTAAGCCTATGCACATTTTATGGACTGTTTACAAGCGAGGACATTCAATAGGAAATGGGAGAAAATAAAATGACAAAATACTCTGAAGAAATGTTTTTGTACAATTTCTACAACTATTTGAACAAATGTTGTTTTTCAGAATATTCTGCCTTAAAAGGAGGTGACAATTCCGAAAAGTATGCTCTGTAATAGCACACATAGTTACAGAGTGATCTGTCTAATATACTTTAGGTTTGTTTCAAGATCTCTGCTTCCTGTTATTGAATGGCCAAAAAACAGTAGATACAATGTAACCGCAATCAGTCTTGAATCCAGGATAGTAGAAAGTTCTCATATGTACTTTTACCTAAACAGGCAGTCCCCAACTTACACTGTTCCGATTTACATCTGTCCCCTAGTAAAAAAAAGGAGACTTATGGGGCATGCTGGCACTTGTAGTTCCATGTTCCACAGCAGATAGTAGCTGTGGAACTACCAGTTCCAGCATCCCACAGTAGCACGAGGTGAAAATGAGGTGAAATCTTATTAACAGTGGCACAGACAGCAAAATAAATGTAAAAACCCTTCCCTGAACTATCCAAAACTAAAAAAAGAAACCTTTTGTGCTGGAGTTAGATTTAATAAAATTCAACATAAAGGGGTTGTCTCACTACAAGGATTGCTGCTTTTTATGTTAAAGATCTTGCAAAAACAAGTCACTTTACAATATAATGTCCATTAACAGTGTCCTACCTATTCTGAGATATCCACTCTTGTATGGGCTGCATCAGCTCCTCAGGTCGCTATAGCTACAGTCCTGTTTGATCTCTCCTGGTAGGCTGCCAGCACTGGTTGCTATAGCTACAGACCTGGCTTTTACTGCAGCCTAGTAGAAGCCAGTAAACACGTCCCTGAATTCTAAGTGAAACCAAGAAAACAAGACTGAGATAAGATGAATCAATGTAGTGAGACAATCCCTTTAAAAACAAACCTACAGTCCTTATCCCGTTTGTAACCTGGGAACTGCCAGTACACTATAACTAATATAGCAGCTGTGAGAACAGGACTAGGCCTCTTCAGGACAGCCTAAGATGACACAAATTTATTAAAAAGCTGTCCCCATCTCGCACTTTAATGTCATACCATAGGATACAGCAAAGTGTGATTAGCGCCACTGGAGGCCTCCAGAAAGCCTACAGAATGGACAGTCAATTGCACCTGCGTCTGACTCTCCATTCTGTTCTGTGGGAGTTCCCAGTATAGGTGAGTGGTGCATTTGGCTGTACTCAGAACTCCCATAGAACAGAATGGAGACTAGCGTGCAAGCATGACTGACTCTCCGTTCTATGGGACAAATTTCGGGGGACCGCTCCCAAGATTGGTTGTGGGTCCCAGATGTAGAAGATGCCACCTCTTTAAGAATCACACTTCGGTTAAAGGTTTTGTTTACCTGGAGAGTTTTAAGAGAGGCTTTAAGAAATCTCATCCACACGTTGCAGAAAAATTCAGAAACTACAACAAAAGTTTTCCTATTGTGTGAATCTTAAAGGTTAAATTAACAAGACAAATTTTCCGTGGATACCATGTTAGATTTTTCTTTAAATTCCTTGGTGCGGAACAAAAAAAAAAAAAAAAGTTCCTATCAAAATCCTGGATCCCACTGTGGGAGAAGTGATGCCTCAGTGAAATGGGGCTAACCCTCTTCCAAAATCAAAAGCGAATTCCGCCTTTGTTGAGTAAAGATCCTTTTGCCAAAGATTACACTTTGGATTTGTCAGACAGGAAAAGTCAAACTTATGAACCCAGCCTAGGGACCCGTCTAGATGGCAAGGATATATACGGTAGTCCTTTCTGACACAGATTCGGATTCCCAAAGCCATCTAAACTTACTGTGAAACCATCTCCATGGACCTCGAGAGAAAATCCAAGTTGTAGTCCACACAAGTTGGATTTTCTTAGGTCTCATTTCAAAACATGTTCTTTCTTCCACCGTATTTCACTCGGAAAAAGACAGAACCTTAACCATTAAGTTAATGGGATGGCATGAGAACCAACCAGAAAGCTTTGTTGTCATTTTTTGGCGCGGATTATAGTGCTCTATGATGCACTGCCTGCCAAAAACGTGATTGAAAAACCGAATCCGAAAACCATGCCAAAAACCACTGTAAAATACTAATCTGATTCGGATTCCGAATCCAATGTGTATTTTCTCATTTGCTGTGTGGATGCAGCCTTAGTGTCTGTTCACATGGGACAGATCTGCTGATAATTTTGGTGCAGATCAGGTTTGGATTTTCATACATCAACTGGAAAAATTTAGGGTGCTTCCCCACGGCACTGGTTTCAGTCTGATTTTCAGACAATCGACAATCATCTCCGCAGACTTTAAGGGCATGTCCCCACTGCACGGGTTTGAGGCCGTTTTTTCAGCCAGTTTGCGGTTTTTCAGACCGCCTGAAAAACCGGCTGAAAATGAGCATAATTGTGCTCTATGGAAAACCCGTGCAGCAGTCCCCACTGCACGGGTTTTCCGCCCGCTGGTTTTTCCGCCCACGGGCCGCTCAAAAAGCATTGAGCATGTTCATTCTTCCGTCTGGTTTCCGGACGGAATATGAACACCACAATGGGAGGGGGGAGGGCTGTTCTCCGCTCAAGAAAAGCCGTCCTCCCCGCGGCGCAAAACAGGACAAATACCGGTCAGGTAAACAGACTGGTATTTGTCTGCTGTCGTGGGGACGCAGCCTAATAAAAAAGTCCGAGCTGTAGTCCACCGGATTTTCTGAAAGCAGATCCAACCATCTGAAAAATGTAGGACGTATTCATTCTTCTGTCGGGTTTTCGGGCAGAACATGAACTATTCAATGTAAATGGGGACGGCTGAATCCACAAACCGTGGCCAGAAACCTTCCCACCTTTACTTTCAAAAAAACTACAAATTAACGGTCGGATAATTCAACCAGTGTTTTGTCAGTACCGTGTGGACTCTTATTTGCAGATTGTACTGCAGATTTTGCTTTCTCCCGCTGAAAATTGTACAGAAAAATTTGCCACTAAATTTGTCACCAAATTTTACAGCAGATTTGCCACACATGAATGTCAATTCATACCACAGACATACCGTGGATTTGTTACAGATTTTCAACATTGACTTGAATGTGGAAATCAAAATCAGCAATGAACATGTCTGTTGCAGATTTGCTGTGGAAACACTACAGAGCCGCATCAAAATCCACAAATGCAGATTTTTAATACATTACTATATTCTGTACCAATTCCATACCAAACTCTGTGGGACACATGTATGAAAACTGTAGGTCTAAAATTCACTTTGTTGCCCAAAACAACTAATCAGAGCGCCCCTTTCATTTTTCAAGAGCACTATATGAAATGCAAGGGGGGCTCTGATTGGTTTCTATGGGCAACAAAGTGAGTTTTAGACCAAGACAATTTTCATACATGTGGCCCTATGTAATTTAGTGTGGATTTGCTACTACAAATTTACTTGTAGAAATGTTGTAGATTTTCAGCCTCAGAAAATGTATAGCTTTTCCAACCTCTGTACAAAAGCTCAATATTAATAAATCCCCCTTCACCATATATTAGAATATTGCAGTTTTCTAACATTTTCTAATATTCTTCTATTAAGCGTTCATTATAATTTAGCCATGCTAAAAGCAAGTTCGCCCCCCAGCTGTACCCCAACCCCAATATCTTCCAGGCCATTGCAACTACTTTCCATACACACATTATATGAAACTTTTACTGGTAGCGTTCACTTCACCTGCTTGCTAGAAAGCAGAAGTGTGGCTGCCTTACAAATAGATTTTTATGAATGCATTTTGTTTGCAGTGTGTAATAAGACATTCATTGTGAAAAAGAAGGAACTTTCCCGGGAACCTAATGAATAATTTACTTTATAAAAAAGATCTGATACCACAATACTCACTTTATTGGCAAAAACCGCGGTCGGTTCTTCTTTTTTTTTTTTTTTTTATGCCGTCAGCCCATTCAATTGGTTGTATGGGAAACCGACGGCAAAACTCGAAACGCCGACGTATTTATCAACAAGTTCCTAAATCCGCTCGCATCAGAAAAGGAACAAAAAAAAAAAAAAGACCTGTGTAGACTACAGAAGGATCGGATTTTCAGTGGTTTTAGAATCCTAAAACCACCGAAAATACAATATTTTTTTGTATGCTGTGTAAAGAATAAATAGGGCATCCCCCGCCATGCCCGTTTTACCAAATTCTTGAGTTTCACGTTGGGCATCTTCTTTATAACTGTGTATTGTTCTATTCTTATTATAGAAGAGTATTCGGTGTAATATTTTCAACGCATACTGTGCGCACCAAAACTCATTTGATGCGCCATTGAAAGTACGCGCTTGCGAGCGCATAATTTCAACAACAAAACAATGCATAGTGCCAGAGTGGCAGACATGCTGTTTCCAGCGCTGTCCCCCTTATTCTGTAAGGTGCAGCCGTTTCAGAGTATTTACTACTCAAATCTAGCAGTTTGCAGCCTGTTCTGCCAAAGAGGAGTCCAGCTTATTTATGAGCAGGTATTAGCCCCACCCACCTAACAGTCACATGTTACTACCTATTCAAGGTAATAGGTTAATCAGTTGAAGAGAGGCGGGGCTAGCCCTAGGTGGGCGGGTCATGAATTAAACGCACTCTTCATGAATAACCTGGATTCTTTTCGGGCTGAATACTGACAGATTTGAGCACTAAATGCTCTGAAACTACAGCATCTTACAGAGTAAGGCCGTGTTCACACGGCTTATTCCCGACGGATTTGTGAGCCGTATTGAGCTCACAAATCCGCCGTGAATAAGGGGCAGGACGGGGGCGGGGCCCCGACCCCATAGACTTACATTATCCACGGTGCGTATTGCGCCTGGATAATGTGCATGTCACTTTCTCCCCGCCCGGCGGATTCGCCGAGTGGTGAGGAGCGACGGAATCCACTGTTCTCTATGAGAGCAGTGGATTACCGTAATGACTCCGACGGATTGGCACCGTACTGCAGCGCAAATCCGGCGCCAATCCGTGCCCAAATAAGCCGTGTGAACGAGGCCTAAGGGACTCAGCGCTGGAAACAGCATGTCTGTCACTAGCTTGTGCTGTCCTCAGCCAGGGGGGCATAACCTATGTGACAGGTTCCCTTTAAGTGTAAAAAAAAAAAAGGGCTGTGCACATCTAATTAGTTTGCCGAATTCCACCAGCGATGACCAGCCGCATGGCAAAGCTGAACTGATTCAGTAATAATTTTGAGTCGAGTCCTCTGTTGTATAGGAAAGGTTGTGTTGAGATAATTGACTAGGATTTTAGTACATGCTATATACGAATATATTTTCCCTTTTTCTGAAAAGGAATAGCTTCCAAAAAACCATTAAGTCCATATAGATACTCTTTATCTTAAAGTCAATGGGTTAGATTTAAAAAAAATGCTCATGTTTTTCTACGGTACACAGGTCTATATTTCTTGTTTTGTTTTTTTTAATCCGTACTTCAGCAATATTACCAAAACAGACAAAAAAGTAGATTATGGAAGGAAAGCAAACAAATTGTACACAAAACAGATGCAATATAAAACCAAAACTAGACAAAATGTAACAAGAATGATCTATATCACACAGCCGTATTTGATCTGTATTTTCATAGTGAAGTAGGAATGAGGCCTTACCTAGCGCCCATGGGCGTAACTATAGCCATAGCAGAAATGGCGACTGCTATGGGGCCCAGAGGTTGAGGGGGCCCCATTCAGGTACAAGAACATTGTTCCTTTCTGTAGGGAACAAGTAGTTGGTGGCTTTCTGCTCCCTAGCACAACCATTTGTGCTCCCTGATACATGGCAGCATTATATATACCTTTAATTATTACTATTTATGCTGCTTTTATGGTTTATTATCATTGATGGTGGAGCCCCATCTCAGTTCGCTCGCTATGGGGCCCCACAAATCCTGGTTACGTCCCTGCTAGCGCCAATATATTACATAGCGCTGTTCTAAGACCATTATATACTTCAATCCCTGTTAAAAAGTGGTTCTCTTGCAGTCTCAAAAAAAAAAAAAAAAACAATCTACCGTATATAATCACCTTCCTACAGTCTTCTGGTTTCATTTTTCTACTTCCAAATGCAACCATCACCTTTGCAGCCAATCAGCGGACCAGAGGGAGACGAGCCTTTTATAGTTGTATTGGGGTTTGTTTGTTTTTTTGTTTTTTAATATTGGGACCCCATGAGCATACTAATATTATATATATATATATAATTATATATATATATATATATATATATATATATATATATATAATATAATATAATAATATAATATAAATATATAATATATATATATATAATATATTTAAAGTACAGGACCATCCCTTTTATTTTCTTGTATTAATAAAACCAGGATTCATATCTTAGGTTATGTTCACACGGCTTAATTGCGGGGCGCACAGCACGCCCCGCAATTACGCTGGGTCTTCGGGAGTCGGGCTGATCGGCGCGTGCTCCCGCGACGCAGGGGGTAGGGCGTTAGCCAGCCGGCGCTCTGGTCATGCATTATTCGCATGTCATTATGCATTACTCACAAGTCAATTATCTCCTCGCGCGGGAGGAGGAGGCGTAATCCATGAGAACTCTATGAGAACTGTGGATTACCGTAATGACTAGGACGCATTTCGCTCGTATTAGGGCGCAGTACGCTCTAAATACGTGGCGAAATGCACCCCAAAATAAGCCTTGTGAACTTACCCTTAGGAAGCCAATTAGTCTATCAGTATGTTTTTGGAGTATATAAGCAAAGTGGTGAACCTGGACAACAACTACACAAACAAAAGAAAAACATCCATGCAGATTTTGGATATCTCCACACAATGTTTTTGCAGGGCGTAATTTGATGCGTAACTGCACTGCAATACGCCCCGCAACTACGTTAATCCATAGCGCTCATTGAGGGTACGGTCACACGGCATGGACAGAATAGCAGTCAGATTCTGTCTTGAGAATCCAGCCAGTATATAGTTGTTTTTTGCATGGCTACGGGTGATTGTTCAGTCCTGAACCATTGGAAATGAACACCTTCCACCCGAATACCGGGCTGAAAATTGTGTATGTTCCAAGTGTTTTGGAATGTCACCGGTGTAAAACCATCCTGCTGAAAATCCATTCAGTATAGAACAGAGCTGTGAAGTCGGCAAGCCAAAGCCCCGACTCCGACTCCTCAATTTTCCAAACCTCCGACTGCTGACTCCCTCATACACGGCGCATGTTTAAGTGATAACTTTACTGTAGTAAAATGGTAACATCAGGCTATTTATCACCTTATGATACAATAACGAAGCTACTGAGGTAGAACAGACACTGACAAGCAAAAGGGTAACAATGTTTTGATTGTTTGAACCATTGTGGGGAGAGTTGAAGAAAAAGCTGTGTTTGTATCCAAGTCCAGTCTGCACCAACATTGGGAATGTGTAGAAGAGACCTGGGATCTGATTTTGGTCAAGATATGCTTGAATCTCATCCAGAGCCCAGATGGAGTCAGGCAGTATTGTAAGCCAAAGGTGAATTTCACAAATACTAACAAAATAGTAAAAACTAACATTTTGATTTTTAGGAGCAAAACAGTAACAATGCAGTTACAGAAAAGAATCTGCATAACTAAGCAGATGCTAAATACTTGCAAGTCACATTTATGTATAAGATCGGTAAGAAGACTGTATATAAAATTACCGTAGCCTCATGTACAAAGCTGTAGTGGATGAAGAGATATGGAGCCTGAAAGTCACAAGTTCAAATCATTGTTACCATTTTGCGTGTCAGTGTAAAATATATTTATTGGATATGACTTTAGAACACAAAAAAATTGTAAATCTGCAAAACACTGCAGGAACATTTGTGGAGTCTCTGAATTTGTTCTGAGAAATCGTATCGCCTCCATCAGATCCTGCATACATGACCTCACATCTGATCTCATTATTTCCAGGCTAGAGAACGGCCTCTCTACACTAACTTGGATTGGGGGCAAAGCGGTGACCACAGGGGCAAATCTCTAACAATGTCAGGGTATAAAGGAATTGCCTCAGCCACAGTCAGTTCTGATGAATGGTTGAACTCTTCTACTTCTTTGAAAGCAAGTGAAAATTTTTGCTGAAATCTGTTTGCCCTGGGAGCAGAATCTTTTCCCCTGGGGCAGCGCTTTGCCTGCTCCATGTCATCAATTACACTCCTCATGTGATAAGGCTGAAGATATGGGAGCAGTAGCACTGGCCGGACCCAATTCCTCTTGCATCGAACTAACTGGACCAACTTATTATATATTTTGGGAGTCGGTCCATTTTATGATGACTCCGACTCCTGCAAAATAGGCACCGACTCCGACTCTACAGCCCTGGTATAGACTACTGAACGGGTTTTCTATCAAAGTCTATGTGGATGGTTCATATCCGAAAACTGTCTGAAAATCTTGCTGTGTGGACGTACCCTGAGAGCTAGGATTACTTGCTGTTTTCCCCAGTGCATATTATGCGCCAGGAGAAAGAAGCGACATGTCGGGGGTAAGTGAATTTCTATACCAGTGCATATTTCTAAAACACCTGGCATATTGCGGTACATACAGTTAAGCGCCATAATACGCGGTGTGAACATAGCCTTTGGCTGAATTTACATCCAAGACCCCAGTTCTGCAAAGTAACTGCACTTTTAGTTATGGTAATTGTATTGCTCATACGTTGCTTTTATTACTATTAGACACATTCTTTAGTAGCTTCCCTTCCATTTTAACAAACGATGAAAAAAAGCTTTCGCTTAATTTGAAACAGTGGAGTGTACAAAACCAACAGGAACAGTCATGCAAATCACATACAGTTCATGTTGAAACAACAAAGAATTAATACTAAAAGCATGCAAAGTACAGAACAAGCCTGAGAAATCCCACAGAGAAATGATCCTGTATTCCAAAACCGTTATTTATTTATAAAATAGCAACAACTCTCTCGGAGAGGATACTCTGCGCAGGACGCTCCTACTACCCAAAGATAATAGAAAGTAATCCCAACCATATGAGATCTGGCCCGCTGACAGAAGAGCTTTCAACTAAATGGATATGTGGCTGAAGGACAGCTCGAAACGTGAACATTCACCCCCTACTGACTTTACACAAGCAGTAAAACAATGTCAATATATACAGTAAGACAGTTTGTGTACAGAATTAATCTATATGTATAATAGATCACAGCAGCATACATTATTCTGCAGGCTTCAGAGCTGAAATCCCACAGAAATCTTTGTTGACTCCAATTAAGGCCTTGGATTGTCATCTAGATTTCAGTGTTGAATCTGTGCCAAAATTCATGCGCATTTCGATACAAATCCACGTCCCATGATATCTTGCCACAAACTATGGAGCAAATTTTTCTAGTCGTGGATATAAAATCTGCACCACCATGGAACAAAAAGGTGACCGGTCACTGAACATGGATGCCACATGGAAAGCTGCATCCGCTAGAACGTCCATAACTACAGCTTATAAAGTCAAAATCCAAGGCTACTACCTCAGATTTTCACTGCGTATCCTACAGCAGATTGTTTCCAACAGAAAAATCCACCAGGTGAACACAACCTTACTACTAGATTAAAGGGGTTGTCTCGTTCCAGCATTTGGCAGCTATTTCTGCTGGTTGCCAAGCAGAGCTTGTGAAATGGAGGAGCGTCTTTCTCCTCCCAGCAGGGAGTATCTTCACTCTCTGCAGACACGCCCCACACTATGCACATGAGGATTCATTCTGTGTGAGCCTGGGGAAGGGAGAGGTTCTCAGCTGTCATTAGAATCATTGGAAGTGAAAAGCTAAATGTAACTCAAAAGTGTATATCTACATTTCTTGCTCTCTCTAAATACATCCAAGACCTTGGGAAAGATGGGTGATTTTTTTTCTGTCTCTCTCTCTCTCTCATACAGTGATATATCCTGCAGATTATTACACCTATGACCTCTACAGAACAACACTATACGCTTTAACTGTTTGTGTTTACATGGGACTGCAGATCTGTGTCGCAAAATTGTTTTAGCGAATGAAAACCTGTCCTGCACAGTTCGCTCTCTCGTTCGATCTCTCTCTCACCTATATGACTTGCACTATTTTAGACACTTCGGCACAAACTACTGACGTAAAGTAAGCCAACCGATAGATGGAATAAAATTAGGTAACCTTATGACAAATTTATCATAGAGCATGAGACACTTTGTTAAATTTGGCATAACCTTGGACTTTCTGGTCTAAATTTACGCTAATAGACAGGATTAGTAAATTGGCCCCAACGTCTTCACATAGCTTGTTGTGAGGATTTGCAGCTCTCTCCATCTAACATACAGTAGTAACGGAGAAAAACCTAGCTGTCTCGCTGCAACACCAGAGGTCACGATCTGTCTGACAACCAGCTTGTCGACTGTCTCATGTAACAACCAGCTGAAATGCCACTGGGCTATAATACATGCTGTAAATAAGGGACCAGTACAGGATGAGCGATCTAATGGATTTGTAGAGCTATTTCCACACTATTTTCCTGGCATTACCAACGAGAGACCAAGAGAGGGTCATTTTGGCTTCTGCTTCGGTGCCATACATCAGGTTTATGTGGTTTTACTGAATAGCACACTGTGGGAAGACTGCCCTATGCTACAGAGAGGCAGCCAGTAACAGAATGCATACCTAGCGGTATATGTTATTTTTAACATGGGAGCCTATGTATGATGGACATCATCATAGAAAGTAAAGCATTTCGAATTCGAGCCAAATTCGATCAAATCGCAGCGCTCAAATCAAATTTTGTGTAAATTGCCAGAAAATCGTTTCTAGTCATAACCCATTTTTAGGTTACTCAACCACTCCATGGCAGTATCATGTCCAGCAGCGCAGTTGTTTGAACATCACTTTCTGGTCCAACAGAAGTGACATAGGAGTGGAGCTGGTGTCAAATCGACAGTGTTGGAGGATCCGGAGAAGAGGTAAATTAAAGAGATTTTCCAAGACTTTGAAAAACCTCCCTTCCACTGTGCTTAAACAAAAAATTACCCCATACTTACCTCTCCCATCACCACTGCTTCAGGACTGCCAGAGCGCCAATCCTCCCCATTCCCTTACTTATGACATCACGTTCATGGATCACATGCTGCTGCAGCCAATCACTGGCCTATGTGGTCGCATGCTGTACAGGCATGTGACTGCGGAGGCCAGGGATTTGCTGCAGCATCATATGATCTATGAATATGACATCATAAGTAAGGGAATGGGGAGAGCAACAGCACTGGAACGGTGGTGATAGGAGAGGTAAGCATGGCATAATTTTCTATTTAAGCACAGTGGGAGGTGGTAGGGAGGATTTTAAAGGGAATGTGTCATCAAAAAATGACTTACTGTTTAACTCACATTTTTTATGTTAAACACATTTTTTAGGAATTTTTGGTTATGTTTTTTTTTTATTTTACATATCCCTTTCAGTATTTTTTTTAATAATTCTTAAGTCTGGCAGTTTTCACTTTGGCCACTAGGCCTAATAATAGTCTGACACTTCCTGTTCTGGTTAGAGAGCTTTTCAGCAGTGTCTGCTCATTATCAGTAACAGCAGGGTCACACTGAAAGGAGACACCATTGTGTACAGACAACACAGAGTCCACCAGTCACAAGAGGAGATGTCACAGCTCCCCCTCTCCCCTCCCTGCACAGAGAAAAGTCTCCTATACAAGTCTATGGGACAGAATCTGTCTTAAGAATCCTATGTGCATGAAGCTGCTGTAAAAATATCTCTCTGACCCGCTGTTAAAGCAGTGAACAAGAATGTCTTCCCCACAATCATATATAGACGGCCGAACTGAGAAATCTACAATCAGGAAATAAAAACGGCTGAGAGGAAAAGAATATGGATCAGGGGCTTGATTTAATAAGTAAAAGAAAAAAATTGTCGACAGATTCCCTTTAAAGGTCTTAGTAAATCCCTTTAATTTACCTCTTCTGCGTCGCCTTCAGATCCTCCAGCACTTTTGATTTGACACCAGTGGGATGTGGTAGGGAGGTTTTTAAAAGTCTTAGAAAACCCCCTGTAACCTTAAAAAGCCTAAAAACATGTAGGTTGTGGATATCTCAAAAACTGAATTTTTAGACAAGTCTCAAAAGTGTCTAGTAAAACAGACAGATTCACACAGCGCCAGTCACAGGTATCCATCAGGGGTTTATACACCTCAATGCATAAAACAGCCTCATGGGACATGTTGTGTACAACACAAGGGCAGCATCTCTCTGTAACATAGCATCTAATAGAGCAAGCCACAATCACTGCGATAAGGCGACCTCTTGCATCTCTAGTCTTTGACATCAGACAGAATATATTCTCCTCCTCTCTGCCGAGACCACACAGCACAGAGGAGCATTTAGCACATGCACGTCTGGAAATTAAATTGAATTTTAGCCAATTTCCTTAATTTCCCTTCTACACTGCAAATCTTGTGACACATCCAGAGTGATATTTTGACAAGTGCGTCCTGACACTGTGCCTCAGCATCAACTTACAGGATACTGTGATCGGAACAGACATATAGTTCCCATCTTAAATTCAGCTTCATGCAAAATAACCCTTTACTGCACAGAGGTAATAAAATTCTGTGCTGTGTTACAGGCTCTAAACCTGTAGTTCAGCTCAAGATCCCCATGACAACACTCCCAGCTCAATATCTACTCAATGAATCCCATCTTAGTCCACAATGATGGAACTGATGGCTGGATCCACGTAATGTCTACATCCTACCTACAGTTATTGAAGCCAGATGAGCAATCATGTGTTTAGTGATTTGGATCTGCACAGTGCCCCTGTGGCTGAACTGAACTGGAGCAGAGACATGCAGCTCCACGAAGGAAAAACATTTTCTTTATAGTGGTTCTTTAAAGGGACAATGCCATCATAAAAGAGTGTTGTTTGTTACAGCCAATATTCCTGAAAAACTTTTCATTTTTGGCTTTTTTTATTTTGACAGTCCTTTGCAATTAAAAATTACATCTAAAATATTGTCCCTCTCTAGATGTGAGAGAAAACTCTTGTGTGAGAGGGCAGAGTAATCTCACTTTACTTCATCTAGTCTCTTTACAAATAGTAAGTAATGACATAATGATTGCTTATTGCTCTCCCCACAGGGATAGATAAGATTGCACCAGACCACAAGTGATACATAAAAGTAAAATATGGTAATGTATGGGAACTGGGAAGGAGGGTCATTACACTTATCAGGTAATTGCTGATAATTTTTACAATTCTCGGGGCATAACTGGCCGGAAAGAAGGACCATCAAAAGCAATCCGCTCACTGCTGTGCTATCGGCGCTCACAGAAGGGAAGTCACAGGGAGTGAAGTACATAGGAGAACTTTAAAAAAAATGTATATTAAAAAAATACAAACAGCCACCCAATTAAGAAAAGAAATCCATGTAATAGTCACATATTGCTTGTCCATAGATGAAAAGAATAACTTTGATGGTAGTGTTCCTATAAAGTTTATATTCTGGATTCTACTGCAGCTTAGTGGAAGGCAGTAAACACGCTCCTGAATTCAAAATGAAATCAAGAAAAAAAGGACTGAGGTGAGATGAATCAGTGTAGCGAGACAACCCCTTTAATAATGAACTCTAATTTGAGTTAATTAAAAAAAAGTGCGTTTTTCTGATGCATTTTTTTTAAATGCAACAAAAATGCAAATGCAAAAAAAAGCAACATGTAAACTCGCCCAGCTTTACCTACACTGACAAAGGATGCCAATATAGGAAAAGCTGATCCTAAATTAGGTAAATTGACCCACAATCTGTCATTTTTCACAATGGCAGCCATCATACACCTTTACTAGTACATATAGTAACATAGTAGATACGGCAGGAAAAAGAATAGGTACATTAAGTCCAACCTACTAGTACATCTCAAAAAAGTTACAATATCACTGAAAAGATGATTGATATCAATAATTTAAGTCAAATAGAGAAACCCAGATATTGTATAGACTCATTACAGTATGAATTACAAGGTTTAATAGAATACAATTGTGAGCTCTATAACAAATATAAAGATATTCCTGGAGAACCCTTTTAAAGGGAACCTGTCACATAGGTTGTGCCCCCCTTGCTGAGGGCAGCACAAGCTAGTGTCAGACCTGCTGTTTCCAGCACTGTGTCCCTTATTCTGTAAGATGCAGCAGTTTTCAAGTATTTACCGCTCAAATCTTATTCATAAGTAGGTGTTAGCCCCACCCACCAAAGGCTAGCTCCGCCCACTGACAGTTATTCACATGTTTCTACCAAATTCAAAGTAATAGGTTTGTCAGTTGAGGTGGGCGGGACTAGCCTCCTATTGGCCGGGTTTGAAAAAAACTGACACTCTGAAGGACTCTTCGAATGACTCTTCTGGCTGAATACTGCAAATTTGAGCATTAAATACACGAAAACTAAAAGCATCTTTACAGAATAAGGGAAAAACAGCGCGGGAAAAACAGCAGGTCTGACACTAGCTTGTGCTGTCCTCAGCCAGGGGGGCAAAAACTATGTGACAGGTTCTCTTTAATTTTCAATGACATTCTAACTTTTGGAGATGCACTAGTATCTATCTATATCATATCTATCTCATATCTATCTATCTATCCCATATCTATTTATCTATCTATCTATCTATCTATCTATCTCATATCTATCTATCTATCTATCTATTTAGTTATCTAGCTATCTATCTATTTATCTCCTATCTATCTATCTATCTATCCCATATCTATCTATCTATCCCATATCTATCTATCTATCTATATATCCCATATCTAGCTATCTAATATCTGTCTACTAGTGCATCTAAAAAAATTAGAATATCACTGAATATAACAAATAATAAGATAGTCCTGGAGAATCCCTTCAATTTTCAATGTTATTCTAATTTTTGGAGATGCACTAGTATCTATCTATCTATCTATTTCTTTCATATGTATCTCTCTCTCTCTTTCATATCTATCTAACCCATATCTACCCGTGCATCTAAAAAAATTAGAATATCACTGAAAAGATAATTGATATCAATAATTTAAGTCAAATAGAGAAACCCTTATGTTGTATAAACCCATTACAGTATGAATTACATGGTTTAATATAATACATTTGTGAGCCCGATAAATAAAAAAGATAGTCCTGGAGAACCCCCTTCATTTTCAGTGATATTCTTATTTCTGGAGATGCACTAGACTAGTATAACCCTAGAGTGTTGATCCAGAAGAAGGTGAAAACCCCGCTGAGGCAAATGCCAATGACCCCATACAAGCTGAAATATTCCTTCCCGACTCCAAATAGAACTAACACAATCCGCATGCACAATAGTAAACCTGAATTTGTAAAGTGCTGCGGAATATGTTGGCGCTATAGAAATAAAGATTATTATTATTATTCTGCAATCACAGCTGATAACCTAGCAACAAACATCCTGTCAGGTTAATCTTAATCAGATGTCCTTAGTTTACTGTAGAACTACAAGTCCCAGCATTCCCACAGACCCACAGGCTGAATGACACATTTCTGCAGCATCAGACAAAGACAATAAAAAAAAAAGCAAATTTTTGAAACATTTTCTAAAATCCGCCCACCAAGCCATTTCCTGTTTAACTCTGCACATTTCTACTGTCACATTCCAGTTGTCTGTTTAATTTACCGCTGACAGCCTTTTAGAAAATCAAAAGACGCTCTGCCGACAAACGAGCTAAAAACTTTCAGACTTTTACAAATCGGAACAATAGGAGATTAGCTACTCGTTGTCTGTAGCGCTGCGCTCCACGTGTGTCAGGCTTGTGTCATCACGGTCTGGAACACAACACTTTTACCAGAATCTGGCACGTCTTGTTGTTGATTCTCTATAGTAATGAGAAATCATGGTCTCCTAAGTGGTGAATGCAATTCGTTAGACTTTATTGCTCAATTCATACGTTTTCTGTTACGTGGAATAGCCTTCTTCCAGTCACTTACTGCAGTAGACGAGGGAATTGCATAAATAGCAATTCCTCCCTGATATGGTAGCTAAAGAATGTCAGACACAGGAACTGCTCAATAATATTTGTAAGGCTACAATGGAAATTAAAAATGTTTGTGAATCCTTTCAGATTTTAGTAGGTTAGATGCAGTTTCACAACAGTCTGTAGTAAAATTCCTTTTCACTACTATTTCATTTCTCGCTAGTTCTTAAAGGGACACTCCAGCCAAGACCAATATAATGTGGTATGCCAGGGGCACGTCGAGGGAGTGGTGCATGTCACACAAATTTACTTATTAGGGCTTGTTCACACGGCTTATTTGGACGAGGTTTTCGGAGCGTTTCCTCGCCCAAAACGCCCCCCAGTTCACTTCATTGATTCCCATGTAAAACCTCGTAGTTCACACACGACGAGGTTTTTACACGCTTCTTTTGGAAACGCTGAAAAAAAAGTGTCATGTCAATTCTTGAAGCATGTTTTGGGCGCGGTTTTGGCGCATTTTGGGCATGGTTTTGGGCACGGTTTTTGTCCTGGCTAAAACCTCGTCAAAAACCTCATCCAAAACCTCGCCCAAAAACGCCTCTAAAACCTCTTCTGAAGAAGCGTGTTTCAGGTGAGGTTGTGAGAGAGGAAACGCTCCGAAAACCTCGTCCAAAACCACCTCCAAATAAGCCGTGTGAACATGGCCTTATCTTAGCTGGATGCGAAACGAAGTATCAAAGTTTGATCTGGAGTCCTCCTTTAAAAGAAATCCGTCACATTGTACACTCTGATCTGTGGACAACACGATATAAAGGAGAAGGAGCTGAGCGATGGATACATAGCGTTGTGTGAAAAGATTCAGTACAATTTTTTTTAGTTTTTAAATCTGCTCAGGTTCACTTTAAGTGCAAAAAAATTACAGGTTCCACTTAAATCTTCCCAAAGAAACCTATACCTCAATCTGCTCATCTCCCTCTGTTACAATGAACTCTCCACAGACTGGACTACATAATCAATGTGACAGATTCCCCTTGAGGGTCTCTTCACATGTGGTGTGAATCACTGTAAACAGTTGCAGATTTTCTGTGTGAAGTCTGGACTGATAATCTGTGACAAATCCATAACAGCAGAACATGCCCCTAAGTGTCTCTTAAATCAAGGAACAATCTTTTGACGTTTTTGTCCAAATATGAAAAACAATTAGAGAGTACATTTGCTCTCTGCACTATAAGGTTCGATCGGAAATCTATGCGGATTCAGATTTTAAAAACAACTAAAATCTTCTAAACCACAACAATGGACCTCAATTTAAAATCTGAATTGTAGTCCACAAGATTTGGATTTTCTTAAGGTTAGATTTCAAAACAGCAATTTTTACAAAAAAAACTTAGAACATGTTCAATCATCTGCCGTATTCCTGGTCAAAAAACGTGTCCAAAACATTTCTATGTCAGATCCGCAATCAAAGCTCCATAGAGATGAATGAAACTTATGTTCTGACTGTAAGGCCATGTTCACACGGCTTAAAATGGGCCGTATTTCGGTCCGTAATTACGCGCCGAAGTGCGCAAATTATGGGCTGAAAACAGCCCAGTCATTACGGTTATCCACAGTTCTCATAGAGAACTATGGATTACGTCTCCTCTCCCTGCTCGGCGAATCCACCGCGGGGGGAGAAAGTGACATGTGAATTACCAGTGGCGTATACGCGCCGCTGGTAATTACGTCCCGCAGTTAAGCCGTGTGAACATAGCCTAAATCCGGCGTAAATAAATGACCTAAAATCCACAATACACACCGCATCAAAATATCTTGTCGGACAATGCGATTTTAGGATTCAGAATCTGACGAGTATTTTGACATTTGTCGTGTGAACGCAAGTCATTTTTGTGCTCTATCGGACACTTTGTCCAGGGAAATGGTGCTAATAGTAACAACAATGCTATGCCGCAGCATTGCTGCATCCTGTATTTAGAAAAAAGAAAACCTCATTACTAGACATGGACCCTACATGCACAGCACATCGTTTGCTACTGCTCCTTGATGCAACAGTATAAACTTTACCAGGGGAAGGTGGAGGACAGCTGATCTTTGTCCCTGTGACTTATGGAATAAACAGGTGTTCATCAATACAACTTTACTGTTACAAAACTAATGATCATAACTTAAAGGGGTATTCCCACTTCACCGATTAGCCATACTTGCCAACTTTTGAAAATGGAAAAGCGGGAGATTAGAAGGGGCGGCGCGCTTGGCTCTTCTGGGAGGGGGGGGGGGGTGTGACCTCGCTTAGCGGGAACCCCCCCCCATCCAAATCAGGAGAGTTGGCATGTATGTGATTAACTTTAAATGTGTAGGCAGAAGTAAATAAAGAAGTAAATACTTTGCTGTTCTGATTTTGCTTCCCTTTAGAGCTAGAGCAGTTCTTATTTCCTGCTTGCGTACACAAGCCCCCTGGGTTGCCAAGCACTTCTCTCTGCTTTTCCAGCCCTGGCCACTGTGGAGTCAGTGCCAATTTTGGTGGCGTTGGGGTCGTTATAAAATTGACAGACTCCAACTCCCAAAATATATAATAAATTGGTCCAGTTAGTTCGATGCAGTGCCAAGAGTAAGAAGAATTGGGTCCTGCCAGTGCTACTGCTCCCATCTTCAGCCTCATCAGATGAGGAGTATAATTATGAAAAGTATTTGGATGACATGGAGTAGGCAAAGCGTTACCGCAGGGGAAAAGTTTCCACTCCAATAGCAAACAGATTGACCAGATTTCAAAAAAATGTACTTGCTCTTAATGGATGCAGGATTCAGGACTGCGCAACAAATGTTACTGAAGAAGTGGCCTGTTAGGGGCTGTTCACACAGCGTTTTTGGATCCGAAAATTGCATCCAAAAACGCAGCATCAATCGAATCCAAAAGGCATCCAACACACAAGTGCGTGTTGGCTGCAGCAGGATCACACCCTATAGCTTATAATAGGCTCCTGCTGCCTCTTTCTGATCAAGAATTCACATGACCATTCTTAGGGTGCTTTCACACGGTGCGTTTTTGATGCGTTTTTTTTGTGCAACAATGTGTATCATTAATTGCTGTGCCTTCCTGTACAAAAAACGCACCAAAAACGCACCGTGTGAAAGCACTATTAGAACGGATCCGAAAGACGATCACTTGTGTGAACGCCGATTTGTGTTTTACATTGCAAGCATAATAACGTATGTTCACATGTACTGAACACGCCGTGTAAACATACCCTTAGCCGAGCGGGGAGAGGAGACGTAATCCATAGTTCTCTATGAAAACTGTGGATTACCGTAATGAATGGGCCGTTTTCAGCCCGTAATTACGGACCGAAATACGGCCCATTTTAAGCCGTGTGAACATGGCCAAAGACTTTCTTTGTTGCCCGTAGCAACCAATCAGAGCTCAACTTTCATTTCACATAGTGCTCTGAAAAAATGAAAGGGGAGCTCTGATTGGTTTCCATGGGCTGTGATTGGTTGCTATGGGCAACAAAGAATGTCTTACACCTAGACAGTTTTCATGCATGTCCTCCTTAGCCACCATAGTTGTGTGCCCAATTTAAGTCATAACTGTACATCATAAGCACACCACAATTTCATATTTGTAAATATGAAAACACCACTTACACTTAGCTGTCACTTTCTCATATATAGGACCGACGGGTAGAGTAAATCAGGAAATTGGTACGAGGAAGAGAGCAGTGATCCAGAGTTTGGTACCCCAAGTTAGCTTGGACCCATCCGGTCCCAATAGTACCAGGGAGGCCGCTCTGAACCATTCCCAGGCCAAGATATGGTCCATTGAGTGTATGGCAATGTTCACACGGCTTATTGCCAACGTAATTGCGGGGACGGATTTCGCGCCGCATTTTAACCCCGGCTGCCTTTGAAAGGGGGGGGGCGGGGCGGGGGGGGCGGGCTCCCCGGGCCCCAAAACATCCTTTTTCCCAAAGGCCCCCGTACACGCCGTAAATAATGTGCATGTCACTTTCTCCCCCCCCGGGGGATTAAACCGAGAAAGGGAGAGGAGATTTAACCCAATATTTTCTCTATGAGAACTTGGATTTCCCCCAAAATTGAAGGGGACGGATTCCACCCAAAAACTGCAGAGCAAAATAGGGCCCGGAAATTTCGGCTGAAATCAGTCCCGGGAATAACCCTTTTGGGGGAAGGGGCCCCTAAAAAATGTGGGGGAGGAGAATTTTCAGCCATCCCAGGGGCATGAAAAGGAAATGTGACGGGGGCCGTGAGGGGGGTTTGTCCCGTTGTATTTAAAAAGTGAGGCATTTACAGGGCCCCATTTTTTAAATTTCATTGGGGGGGGGGTTTTCAAAATTTTTTTCGGGGTCCCTTTTTAAAGACGTACCCCCAATTTTCCTCCCAAATTTGGGGGAAAAAAAAAAGTGCGTTTTTTTGCCCTAAAAATTACGGTATATGCCACAATTTGAAACAAGGGGCACCCAGACGGGACCGGGGGCCGCAAACCCCCACCCCCATGTGTGCCACAATAAGCAAACCCCAAGGGTAACTGACACATTTTGCTACTTAAATTTTTTTTGTATTTTTCCCCCAATATGTATTTGCCCCTCTACCAGTATATGTCTACTTATCCCCTTGTATGTCAAAGCTATAGGAGATTAAATATTTTAAAATTTGGCCCCTGATCTTTCCCCTTTTGGCCTCACCCCACCACACATTTAAAGGTTCTCGGTAAACAAAATTATTTTTACCCAGGGCGGTGTTCTGCCCCAATTTAATCTTGAAAAGGGAAGGTTTTAAAATTTTAACAAGGTAATTTGATGGCAGTCTACGGGCGGGGCCCCAGAGTTCTTTTTTCACCGGTGGGGGTTGGGGGTGAGGGGGGTATCCCCCGCACCCCCGGGGGTTTTTCCTGGGGCCCGTTTGGCAGTTTTTTACTGTGAAACTTTTATCCCATTTGAAAAAAACCCCCCCAAAAGTCAGATGATTCCCTGACCCAAAAGTCCCTTTGGGGCCCAATAAAAAATTGCCCTAAGAACGGGGACGGGGGGAGGGGGGCCCCTACCCATAAGGGCCCGTACAATCTACAAGGAAGAAGAATTGAGACAGAAGATGAGGGGCAGTTTTTATTCATTGGAAAATTGGTTTGGGTTTTTTAAATTGAAAATGTCTTTTTACTCCAATTTTATTGATTAAAAAAAAAGGAAAGTTTTGATGACCTATCCCAACCTGATAATTGCAAAAAGGATACTTTTTTTGGCATACTTTGTGTCAATTGAGAAATGTGTGTAATTGGGGCACATGCCCAGAGTTTTCACCCCCCAAATTTTTTTAAAAATTTTAAATTGAAAAAAAAAACCAAAATTTGTCCCAATCCCACCGTAAAAGGGATCGGTGGCCTTTCCTGACAAGTTATTTTGGGAAAATCCAGGTAAAAATAAAAGTTTTCTAGCCCCCTTCTCTTAAAAACCCTGTGTTTGTGTTTCTTCGGGTTTTTTTCCTTCTAAAAATTTGGATTCCGGGCACCCGGGCCCAAGTTATTTTTCCAGTCTTCATAAAAGGGGTTCCCTGACTCCCCCAAAAGCGACTGCCCCACCCACAGTTTTGGGACAAAAATTTTTAAAACCCCCTTAAGGGCCAAAACGCCTGAAAAAGTATTTTATGCCAGAAAATTTTTTTTTTTTTTTGGGCCTCCTTGCTTTAAACCCGTTGAAACTTTTTATTTTTTCAATACGCAGTTGGTTTGAGGCCGGTTCTTTATTAAAGGGGCAATTTATTTTAAAGGGGGAATTTTTTTAAGTTCACTTTAAAAAATTGCAAAATTAAAAAAAATAAAAAAAAAAATTTTTTTTTTTTTTTTTTTTTTACAACCTTTCACTTTTCCCACACTTAATAACTTGTTAGTTTAAAATCCCAGGTTTTTACGGTGTGGATACCTAAAAAGTGTAGGTTTTTTGGGGTTTGGGTTAATGTATGCACAATTTTTTTTTAAAAAAATTTAAATTTTTTATTGTTTTTATTTTATTTTTATTAATTTTTTTTAAACACTTTTTATGGTTTTTTTTTTTAATTTTTTTTTTTTTAGCCCCCCTAAAAGGGAGAACTTTTTTTTTTTTATTTTTTTTAAATACTTATAATGTATTAGTTTTTCATATATGTTTAATAAAATTATAATTTGTGTAAATTTTGGGGCAGAAATTGATCAGGGCAGCAAAAAAAAGGTCTGCCCTGATCACTGGTTTTATTAACCAACACCCGGGGGGCTTTCTAGGTCCCCAGGGCGACTTTTGAAGCCCTTTCCCCCCGGGGCCTATAAAGGGTCACCGGGTGTTCGATCACCTGAAAAAAGCGGGGGAAACCCCTTTTTAAAATTGCGCTGCGGTGTTTGATCCGCCGCAATCAATGGGGTTAAAGCTCCCCTATCTCCGGGAAAGTTGCCCCGGGGAATCAGGGCTTTTTTTAGTACCCCCCCCGATTTTTCGGGCCACTGGGGAAACGAAAAACCCGATGTCTGCAGTGACGTTTAAAAAGGACATCGTTTCCCAGACAAACGACCCGCACCAGCCGGGATATAAAAAGTCGGTGGGGGCCTTTAAAAGAGTTAAAAAAACGAAAAATGCCCCTTTACAAACCAGGGGAACCCATTTTAGCTACCAAACCCCAAGATGATTTTTTGGTCCTGGAATTAAGCGGGAACAACTTAAAAAACCAAAAAAAAAATTAAATAAAGGGTAAAAATGAACTAAAAGGGGTTAAAAAATAAAAAAACCTGAAGGGGCAATTTTTACGAAAACATGTTGTTCTTTTGGGTCCCAATTTAACCTTAAAAGAAATTGCAAAAACAAGGAAGCGCTTTTGTTTGTTTTTTTTTTTGGGTCGATGGAAAAAAATGTCAGCACTGAAAGGGAACCCGCCCTCCCCAAACCCGGTTAACCCCCCAATCTGACAAAATTCAGTAATCCCAATTTCTGGGGAAAATTTTAACCCCCAAAAACACCCAAAACCCCCATGTTAAAAAAAGGGGAAGGGGGGCTCCGGGTTTGGTTATATCAAAAGGGAAAAACAAAGATTTATTTTAAAAAAAATTTACCCCAGGAACGGTCATAGCTGCTTTTTAAAGAAGCATTTGGTCCCCAAGGCTTTTTAAATCCCAAAACTGCCCCCCCCTAAAACAGGGAACCTCCATTCTTTGGAAAAGCATGAAAGATTTTTTTCGGGGGATAAAAAAAGGGGAGAAAACTGCCTGACCCCAAAGCTGCCAGCTGCTTATCTCTACTCTAAACAAAAGGATTGGGGGCAAAAATCCAACACGTCCGGTCCTACCCTGAAATGATCTGGCAGGGGAATGTTGGGGGCCCCCATAAACCTCAGCCAATCATAGGGCTATGAGAGGTGTATGGCGCCTTTTTTACCCGGAAAGTCCCATTAAAACGTTAGGTGCAGGCTTTACTCAAAATTTGGTTTAATTTTTAAAATTTTCCCAAAGCTCGCCCCTGTTTTCCCCGGGAATTTCTACCCTGAGGCTCCTTTTGAATTAGACGGGAGAAAACAAATTTTTTGGAAAATTTAAATTGACACAGATAAAAAAGTAAAAGAGGAGCGCGTATTTCTTCCCTTTGTAGAGGAAGGCCCAGTAAATGTGTGAAAGGAACACGGGGGAGGGGAAATTGCTTCACTTCAACAAAATTCGTGGGCTGTTGGGGATTTTTGGAAAAAGGCAACGGGAACGCCATGTCCCTGTTTCCACGGGTTCCCTTTTTTATTACCCACAGTGGCAATATACCCCCGAAACCCCCCCCCAATTACCCCCCCCCCCAATTTTCCCCGTTCTATTCCCCCTACATTACTCCAAAATAAAACCTTTAATAAATTTATTTTTTGGCCGGGCTTTGTACATAAAATACGATGCAGGTGTTATATATAGAAGAATGGGGAGCAATGACTTTCCAACAAGCTCTATCTACAGCATTTATGTGAAGGATTTCCTGACATTGGGCTTGGGCTTCATACAAATGTTATAGGGGTCTATTACAGGTGCCTGGGGGCCCCTACTCCAATTTTATGCAAAGGTTATTCTGAAAGATTCTGTATGAATCCAACAGAATGAAAATTCCATTGGTGCAAGGACTGTGGCAGGACTGGCCCATAGGGGAAAAAAAAGGGAAAAATTCCGGTGGGCCCGGGGACAGTTTGGGCCTAGGGGGGTTTTTTCAGAGAGACAGGCAAAAAAGCAAGAGGCCCCTTTGCATCATTTTTCAAATAGCTTTTTAAGGAAAGGGGCCCCCCTATGCAAAAAACCCCCACTGCGACCCAGGCAGCCTAATCCCACAATGGACTGAGCTATGTGGTTATCGAGCCTCTTGCTGGCTCTGATGCCCCTACCACAAGTGCAGCATGTAATGGGACACCCAGGCTCCAGCTATGGAGGGTGGCAGCCATTGTTAATTCTCACTGGCTGGAGCATCCGCACATCTTCCCAATGCAGCTGACGATGTGAGGAGTCAGAATGTACCGGCTGGCCACACCTTGTATTGCTAATCACCGGCCCTGGAATTTTCAGGGTGCTATTTAAAGGGGATCTGTTGCCTTTTTTTTTACTAATTAAAACAAGTTTCTGATTCATATTATTTTATTCTCAGCCGTTTTTATTTTCCAATTGTAGATTTCTCAAGTCTGTTGTTTGCATGTGATTGGGGGTGAAAGCTTTCTTGCCTGCACGCCTTTTTTTTTTTTTTTTTTTTTTAAAACAGAGTCAGAGAGATTTTTCCCGCACTTCATGTACACCCGGATTCTGTGAAAGGGTCACCCATTTTGGGGCTTTTATAGGGGGAATTTTTTTTGGGATGTTCCTTTTCCTGAGAAAATTAATGTGCAGGGGGGGGGAAAAAGGGGGGGAAAATGGGGACAAACTCCCCATTGTGATTGGGGATCCTGTGTAATCTATACACATTGGGGTCTCTTTTTTAGTTTGAAACCCCGCTTGTACGGATTATTTAAAAACTACTGAAAATCTTGTCTACAAAAGGAAGTATCAGCCCAAAATTAGGCCCCAAATGGCCAAAAAGGGGAACTTGCCCGGAAATTAATATTGAAAGTGATAAAGGGGGAAAGTTAAAAAAAATAAAACCCAAAAATTCCTTAAAAAAACTTTTTAAACCAAAAAAAGGAAATTTAAAAAATAAAAAAATTTTTGGGTGACAACCCTTCCCCTTTAAAAAAGAACCTTTTCACATAGTTTTTGCCCCCCTGGCGAGGACAGAACCCAAAGGGGAGTGTCCCGACCTGCTTTTCCCGCGCTGTGTCCCCCTTTTTTCTGTAAGATGCTGGTTTTCCTGTAAATTTTTAAAAAAACCTGTCACCCCAAATTTTTTGCCCCCCCGGGTGAGGGAAAAGAAAAAGGTAGTGTCCACCCGCTGTTTTTCCGCGCTGTGTCCCTTAATTTTGGAAGATGGGTGTAGTTTTTCGTGTATTTTTAAAGCTCAAATTTGCAGTTTTCAGCCAGAAGAGTCATTCGAAGAGTCATTCAGAGTGTCCGTTTTTTCAAACCCCGCCCACCTGAGGCTAGCCCCGCCCACCTCAACTGTCAAACTTATTACTTTGAACAGGTAGAAACATGTGAATAATTGTCCGGTGGGCAGGGCTATCCCCTGCTCATGAATAAGATTTGAGGGGTAAATGCTCTAAAACAGCTGCATCTTACAGAATAAGGGGCACAGTGCTGGGAACAGCAGGTCTGACACTAGCTTGTGCTGCCCTCAGCAAGGGGGTCATAACCTATGTGACAGGTTCTCTTTAATGCTCAAATCTGCAGTTTTCAGCCAGAAGAGTCCTTCAAAGAGTCAGTTTTTTTCAAACCCGGCCAATCGGAGGCTAGCCCCGCCCACCTCAACTGACAAAAACCTATTACTTTGAATAGGTAGAAACATGTGAATAACTGTCAGTGGGCGGAGCTAGCCTTTGGTGGGTGGAGCTAACACCTGCTCATGAATAAGATTTGAGGGGTAAATGCTCTAAAACTGCAGCATCTTACAGAATAAGGGACACAGCGCTGGAAACAGCAGGTCTGACACTAGCTTGTGCTGTCCTCAGCAAGGGGGGCACAACCTATGTGACAGGTTCCCTTTAAAGGGTTTGACATGGGTTAGAAAACACACGTTTCAAATATTCTTTACCCCAGTTTCACTTTAGCAGCCATATGGGGTGCTAAGGTTGGTTTGACAGAGTAATGCAGCGGCAATCTAAAGAAAACCAAAGAAATTCAACTACTTGATAGCTGTTTAAAAAAAGGCTAAGGCTATGTTTACACAATGATTCTGTACACAGTTTTTAACATGTGACATCTGTGTCCACTTGATTTTAATGAAAAATATGAAGCAAAAGTTAAAACAGATGAAAAATCCGCAATGCGAAAAAAAAAATAATTGACAGATCAAACTCTTTATATACAACAGTTCTAATATTTTCCTCTTTGATATGTTTAAACTAGATTTCAGTATGTAATTTATAAAAAAAATAAAGTTGTTTTTGAATAAGTAAAAAAATAGAATTGAAAGGGTCAATTGTTTGATGAGGAATCCCCTCCGATTGTGCCTCAGGCAGCCATAACACAGATGAATCCTGTAGGAATGAGGCTAAAAGAGAACCTGTCACATAGGTTATGCCCCCCTTGCTGAGGGCAGCACAAGCTAGTGTCAGACCTGCTGTTTCCAGCGCTGTGTCCCTTATTCTGTAAACTGCTGTAGTTTTCGTGTATTTAATGCTCCAATCTGCAGTTTTCAGCCAGAAGAGTCATTCGAAGAGTCCTTCAGAGAGTCAGTTTTTTCAAGCCCCGCCCACCTCAACTAACAAACCTATTACTTTGAATAGCTAGAAACATGTGAATAAATGTCAGTGGGCTGAGCTAGCCTTTGGTGGGTGGAGCCAACACCTGCTCATGAATAAGATTTGAGGGGTAAATGCTCTAAAACTGCTGCATCTTACAGAATAAGGGACACAGCGCTGGAAACAGCAGGTCTGACACTAGCTTGTGCAAGGGGGGGGCATAATCTATGTGACAGGTTCCCTTTAACCATGTCCAAATCAGTGTCAAAAGCTGCCGATACAAAATCGAGAATGGACAGTATCACCACGGGTTTCTGTCTGTGAACATACTCTAAGGTTCTTTTTACACTGAAACTTGCAATGTCCATCTAAATGATACATGGAGTGAATTCCCAGATGTACACCTCCAACCTACAGCTATGGCAGCTTCTGCTGAGTAGCATCCATCATACATAGGTTCCAATGATAATATACATTGCTGGAAAAAATAAGGGGAACACTTAAACAACACAATGTAACTCCAAGTCAATCGCACTTCTGAGAAATCAACCTGTCCAGTTATGAATTAACACTGATTGTGAGTTTATTTCTCCTGCTGTTGTGCAAATGTAACAGACAGCAGGTAGAAATGATAGGCAATTAGCAAGACAACCCCTATAAAGGAGTGGTGCTGCAGGTGGTGACCACAGACCATTCCTCTGTTCTCATCCTTTTTGGTTGTTTTGGTCACTTTTGCATTTCGTCACTGCTCTGGCCCCTAGAGGTAACATGAGGCAGTGTCTACAACCCACAGAAGTGTCTCAGGTAGTGCAGCTCATCCAGGATGGCACATCAATGCGAGCTGCGGCAAGAAGGTTAGCTGAGTCTGTCAGCACAGTGTCCAGAGCATGGAACAGATACCAGGAGACAGGAAAGTACACCAGAAAACGTGAAGGGGGCCGTAGGAGGGCAACGACCTAGCAGCAGGACCGCTACCTCCTCCTTTGTGAGAAGAAGGAACAGGAGGAGCAGTGCCAGGGTCCTGCAAAATGCCCTTCAGCAGGCCACTAATATCCATGTGTTTGCTCAAACTGTCAGAAACAGACTCTTTGAGGGTGGTATGAGGGTCCGACATCCACAAGTCGGTGTTGAGCTTACAGCCTGACACCGTGCAGAGCGATTGGCAGATTCGACATTGGCGGCCTGTGCTCTACACAGATAAGAGCAGGTTCACACTGAGCACATGTGACAGAGACTGGAGACGCCGTGGTGATGCCGTTCTGCTCCCTGCAACATCCTCCAGCATGACCGGTTTGGCACTGGGTCAGTAATGGTGTGGAGAGGCATTTCTTTGGAGGGCTGTGCAGCCCTCCACGTGCTAGCCAGAAGTACCCTGACTGCCATTAGGTACCAGAATGAGATCCTCAGACCCACTATGAGACCCTATAGAGGTGCAGTGAGCCCTGGGTTCCTTCTGACAATGCTAGGCCTCATGTGGCTGAAGTGTGTCAGCAGTTCCTGCATGATGAAGGCTTTGGTGCTATGGACTGGCCTGCCCATTCCCCAGACCTGAACCCAGTCAAGCACATCTGGGACATGTCTCATTCCATCCAACAACGCCATGTTGCACCACAGGCTGCCCAGAAGTTGACTGATGTCTGGGAGGAGAACATCCGCCACCTCATCAGGAGCATGCCCAGGCATTGTAGGGAGGTCACACAGGCACGTGTAGGCCACACACGCTACTGAGCCTCATATCCTTGTCTTGAGGTATTTCCGCTGAAATTGGATCAACCCGAAATTTGATTTTCCACTCTGATTTTGAGCATCATTCCAAATCCAGAGACCTCCATGGGATATTCATTTTCATTGATCATGTTTATGTTTATTGTTCTCAATGCATTCCACTATGTAATGCAGAAAGAATTGCAGCTGGAATATTTCATTCAGTGAGATCTACGACGTGGTATTTTAGTGTTCCCTTTACTTTTTTGAGCAGTGTTTATGCGCACACACACTATACAGTATATGTGGCTGTAGGAAATAGCACAAAAAACTGTCCATCCACATAACTACTTGACGTAAACCCCGACAGGTACCATCCAAACTAAAGCCAAAGTGACACTTCTATTTTAAAGCAATAAGGGTCTATGGATACATTTACCATATAAACCGGGAGCTTTCTAGGCGCACACGACAAATGGGAGAAGAATCCTAGGCTAGATTCACAAATGCAGTCTTGGTACAGGGAATATATAATATAGGACATATACAAGTCTTTTTAGGCTATGTGCACACAGCTTATGACAAAATCCCGTCAGAAATCCGATGGCATTGTCATTGCTGGACCGCGGTTTTTGGCACAGATCTGCGCAAAAAATTCAGATTTGCCGTCAGCCCATACAATTGTACGGGAATATGACTGCAATCCAGTGGAGTCCCGCCGAATATGCGAGATGTTGCATATTCCGCCGGATTTTAACTTGCCGGTAAAAAAAAACGTGCTGTATGGACTACAGCACAGATTTTCCATTGCTATCTACACAGCACAATGGACCATTGGATTTTCGGCGGATTCAAAATCCGATGGTATTTCTGTGCTGTGTAGACGTAGCCTTCCAGGTCCACTTCTGCCTTAGGTGGTTAATAAAGAAAAAAAATACACTGCATAAAAACGGCACCACTGATTCTAGTCCTAAAAGCGCATAAGTTAAAGGGGTTGTCTCACTACATTGAGTCATCTTACCTCAGTCCTGTTTTCTTGGTTTCATTTTGAATTCAGAGGCATATTTACTGGCCTCTACTAGGCTGTAATTGAAGCCAGGTTTGTAGCTATAGCAACCAGTGCTGGCAGCCTATCATGAGGGATCAAACAGGTCTGTAGCTATAGCAACAAGTGCTGACAGCCTATCATGAGAGATCAAACAGGTCTGTAGCTATAGCAACCTGAGAAGCTGATGCAGCCCATACAAGAGGGGATATCTAGGAATAGGTAGGACACTGTTAATGGACACCTATTGCAAAGTGACTTGTTTTTACAAGATCTTAAACATAAAAAGCAATCCTTGTAGTGAGACAACCCCTTTAATAGAGAGGGGTTTCTCATTCAGAATCATCACGGTTATTCCCAGCATAAATTGGATCCAACCAGCATCCATTAACCTGTAAAACTCAACTTGTCTATGGGCACAGCCTGGTTCACATCTGCATTTTGGGTTCTGTTCAGAGTCTCTGTTGCAGATTCCGTCACAGCATGCAGCACTATTTTTACCACTAAAGTAACAAGACACTTTAACAGAAACCTGACAGACCCCACTGCAGTCAACTGGCACTTAGTGTCCACTACGTAGCAGATCCGGTGGCACCTCTGTGATGGAAACCTTGAACAGAACCTGTAACGTACATGTGAACTGGGCCCAACACAGACAGAGTACCGGTTTCAGTGGCCACAAAGTAATGTGCTGTTTCACATGAGGGGCGCTGTCAGTAAACAGGAGACAGATTGCCTTTGAGATCATAGCTGAGCACTGGGATTCACAGCAGCAGGACAGATTATTTTCAGGGGAAGGGTAGAGTTTCCCTTTAACAGTGGTCTGACCCAGAGACCGGCGTGTGCAGAATGCAGACACTTCTATGATGTGAACTTCTATTCTGGCCTCTGAGCGATGCAGGGGTTATTCCAGATAGAAGCACAGACTGATACAAATGTTAAACAGCTCAGTGGAAACAAAACAAAGAATATTTTGATGCAATTCTGTACAACACAATGTCAGCAAAGTCACAATTGTTAGCTATAAATATCTGTGTATTCATGCCCTAAAAATGTCAGATCAAAGACAAGAGCATGTTCCCAGAACTAGAACAATAAGTTTTGGTGATTCCTATAAAATGCTGAAAATTCACATTTTGCTCCAGTCACTTTCTCTCAACCGGGGTTCAGTGGAGCCTTGAATCTTAGGTTAGTGATGAACATTAATGTGTGACCCCCTCTATGAACATTAAAGGGGTTGTCTCACTACATCGAATAATCTCACCTCAGTCCTGTTTTCTTGGTTTCATTTTGAATTCATGGGTGTGTTTACTGGCTTCTTCTAGGCTGCAGTAGAAGCCAGGTCTGTAGCTATAGCAACCAGTGCTGGCAGCCTATCAGGATAGATCAAACAGGTCTGTAGCTATAGCAACCTGAGGAGCTGATGCAGCCCATACAAGAGGGGATATCTAGGAATAGATAGGACACTGTTAATGGACATATATTGCAAAGTGACATTATTTTGCAAGATCTTTAACATAAAAAGCAATTCTTGTAGTGAGACAACCCCTTTAAGATGTGACCACCTATATGACAAGATTTTCACTGGTCAGTTCTGACACTTTTGCTTTACGTAATTATTTTTTTTTTGACAGCGTCATGAAATCTAGAGAGCTGTACAAGCAAACGGGTCCAAATATACAAGACCAAGTCAAATGCAATATAAGCACTAAAAAACAAACTGATACGGAAGGAGTGAGGATCCTGCTCTCGAGATCTTACAATCTACAATGGAGAAGGGGGAGACCGAAGCAGAGGGACGGAGCGGGTCCTATTATGGTGGAATGCCAGCCGGGTTATTCTGGGTTCTAGGCGCCGAAGAGAGGGGTTTTCAGGTTGCTTCTGAAACTAGTAAAGGTGCAGGAGAGTCTGACGCGTTGCGGCAGTGAGTTCCAGCACATGGGGGAAACACGGGAGAAGTCTTGGAGTCGGTTGTGTGAGGAGTTGACAAGAAGAGAGCAGAGAAGGTGGTCCTGTGAGGAGCGGAGGTATCGTAAGATTAAGGCAGAGATCTATACAGGGGATGGGTTATGGAGAGTCTTGTAGGTCATGGTTAGTAACTTGGCCTGAATTGGCTGGGCAATGAGTTGCCAGTGAAAGGTCTGGCAGAAGGAAGAGGCAGTGGAGTAGCGAATGGATCGAAGTTGAACAAGAGAGTACTAGATGGAATACTTATATACATACATACATAGCTCATAAAATAACAATTCATGACCATCTTTCCCTAGAGATCCAAGTCATCCCTCTGTTATTTCTCCTGGAAATGTATTAATTAGATAACGACAACTAGGCATTACTATTGCCCTTATCAATATAATGTGCCCCTACACAGCTTGCATATGTCCAACCAGTGCCAGACACTACTACTAAAATGGACAAAGGACAAAACACAGAAATTAATGGGATGGAGAGTAAAACAGGGTTTCAATTGGAAAATGAGATTTATGCCCCTCCATTGGCCCCTGAAAACAGCATCATATAGTTTATCAGCACCCATACAAAATACATCTATGGGACTAGACAGTTTAAACACGAAAACAAACAACAAAAGTTGAGTTTGCGAACACACAGAAATGTACAAGCAGCACTCTGCAGTCGCAAAGAGATAAATAAGGAATATAAAAATTATTTCAAATTGCATTACTGCCACATTTAGGAAATCTGAAAATCTGAGACTATTAGTGCACATTGTTAAACAAAACTGTGCGGATTCATCTACTGGCAGCAAGGTGGCCTCCGTTCAGATGGGAACCTAAAATCTGTTAGGGTGCATTTACATGGCACAGACCAGTATTTAGTCTTTTTTTGGCATGCAGGGGAACAGCTTTAGTCCACGGTTTGCGGATTCAAGCCCTCCCCCTTCGCACCCACATGTTCATGTTCCGCCCGAAAACCGCCGGCGGTGTCTAAAACAGTCCGGCAGAAAATCCATTCAGTGGATTTTCTACTGAAGTCTATGGGGGAGCGTTGCATGTCGGTTTTCAGACAGTTTGCAAAATTGCAAACCGTCTGAAAAACCGACAAATAACCTGTGCTGTGGGGACAAGCCCTTAATCTGTCTCCTGGTGTCTGCAGAGAGTTGCTGCCTAGTTTCTGTGTGTTTGCATGTCCAATACGGCCATGGTAGTGTACATCTGTGCCACTTATTTTACAATTTTCAGAGGTGCTGACCATTTTTGTCTTTTTTTTTACAGCAAAGTAGGGTTTGTCACTTGCACAATATATCACAATACAGTAATATCTTATCTGTGGTATATCATATGAATGTGCAAGTAAAATTACTGTATTATCCTAATGTGGAAAGTCATCACAATTTATATGCTTTACAGCCCTAAAGAGAATTAATGACTCAGTAGTGGAACATCTACAGAAGTATCTGTCATAGTTGAAGAACATAATCCATACTCATATCCTAGGTGTAAAGTTGAAGAACATATAGCTATGGTTAAGATCCACGACTTAAAAGCAATTGATATCAACCAAGTGACATAATCAGAGATTAATGTCTGTGTTGCTGTAACAATATCCTAAGGGCTATGGGGTATACCGGGTGACAGACAGGAATGGGCAGCTGATATAAAATGGCACATCCACAAGCATGTCAGAAATGAGAACGTGGCCCCGCTCCATCCCCAGATCAGCGGTGCTACAAATACACACATGCTGCTAGCGCTTCATTCCAGATGGCAATCCATTTGTTTATACGGGGCCCACAATCCTAAGATCAGTCACGGCCCCCTGACCATGATAGATCTATGTCTGGGAAAGCTGGATTACATCAAATACAACCATTATTCATAAGAACTATTAATAGATGAGCAGCAAATGTGCCTAGGGGTCCACAGACAAACAGAACATCATACCTGAGCAGGGTTGTCATTCAGGACTAGAAAAGCTGAGTGACCTATCTTCTGTAACCCAGCTTTCCCAGACACAGAGAAACAAAAATAATAATCAAGCAGAAATGGCCTTAATGGGACCTAAATAAAAAGCGAATACAAAATCCGGCTCCTGCTCTGGAGGACTCAAGCAGTTCATGTATTGCAAGGGTGACCATTCATTTAAATGGCCACTATGTAATATGACATTACCCCTGCAGCTGGTCACATCATCCCCAAAAATCAGGACGACTCTCGTGTACTAAGGGTGTAATCTGGGATGAGACCCCCCATATCAGTAAGGCAGTATATTATAGAACAAGAAAAACACTGATAACTAAAACATTTTTGACCCTTGCAAAACACCAGAATAAGTGAGTACAGATGCCCCATACTCTCCAAGCATAGGCCCAATTCTCTTCTAGACAGGCCTTAGACTTAGATGCTATACAGAGACTTGTAGTTCCACCAAAGCAAGCGAACCTCCCCCACTGCCTTCTTCCGCTTTCCCATAGTGTCTTAATTTAAGATAATGTCATGGAGCGAATGCAATAATTATATTTGCTGGAAGCTGAACAACATCTGCTCCATTTAATGATCAGTCAGAACACTTTGTAGTTGAGTTTTCCAATAACATTACGATTCTTAATAAGTCACAGCACGGGCAGAAAAAACCCGCAGAGATATTTAAAGTTTCATGGCTTCAGCCACCAGCAAGTAGCGATCATATTTCTTTCTATCCACTAATCAGATTAAAATTACACGGGTGACACTACAGGAATTGCAGTGGTTTGGAGCTGCAAAAATGCACACACAGATTAGGTACAAGACAGATGGATAGCTAGAGATGAGATAGAGCAATATATCTTTCTATCTATTGTAGATATATAGATACATACATACATAGACAGACAGGCAGATAGATAGACAGACAGACAGGCAGGCAGATAGATATTTGATACATACACACATTGATAGACAGGCAAATAGATATTACATAAATACATACATAGATGAACAGACAGATAAATAGATGGATAGATGATACATAGACACAATGTATTAGATCGATAGATCGATCAATAGATAGATATGAGATACTTATACAGACAGAGAGTATATTACATAGACATGCATGAGGTAGGCAGATAGATAGATAGATAGATAGATAGATGCACTTCTGATGAAGCGTGGGTATACCACGAGAAACACGTTAAGTCTGTAGTTTTATTGCTTTTATAGTGGGAGAAATCCCTTTATTTTTAACAATAAAACACTTTTTAAAATAGAATGTTTTTATATCGCATTCCTCGGGAGCGCCGAAGTCTCTATTTTTATTTTTAAGCCATATATTTATTCCTCACGCACTTTTGGACGGGGAGGTCCGGACGACTGGCTGCCATTATCGAGGACTTTAAAAGGAGTGATATACGCTTATGAGAGTTGTGCCTCAATCAGCTGCACAACCTCTCCAGGCGAGAACCTACGATTATACAATTTGTTTTGTTTAAACTCGCTTCACTATTGCGCGCCCTTCTCTCCTTTTTTCTAGATAGATAGATAGACAAGCAGATACATACACACATTGATAGACAGGCAAATAGATATTGGATAAACACATACATAGTTGAACAGATAGAAAGATAGATAGATAGACCAATATTAAAAGATATGCCAGTGATGTCATGTCCCAAATCTAAGAACATGCCTATCATACGTGTCAAACGTATTCTCAAATATTGATTGTTAAAGGGGTTTTCCATCATCAAACATTCACAACTTTATTTATCTTCCAAAATGTGTGTCTGGGTTTTCACTGCTTCGGCCACGGTGAGCTGGGCTCTAATGTACAATGGAAGACATGACATGTTATTCCCCCAGCAGGTTAGGGTCCTAGCATTGGGAACCCCCACTTGACTCTTACACATGCTGTAACAATCTGTCCTGCACAGTTTATTCTGTTATCATGACAAGTGCTGAACAATCGACCGGGAGAGCGATCACTTACTTTTGGGATTATTGGGCAAGCAAAAAAAAATAAATAAAAAGCCTTCTCATTGCGACAATGAATCCAGAGACGGACAAGGTATGAGGCCGTCAGATCAGCTCACAAGCCAAAATAACTTTTCTAGTGGCCCATCAATAAAACCTTTCATAGCTACCAACAGGAAACCCATGAAGTCGCTGGTGGCACGTTTCTAGGAGCAGTGGCTGGCACTAGACATTTGTCCAAGTCACTTGGAAGAAGATACAAGTTAATTACACATGGCCGAAATACTAAACTTTTGGAACAAGTCAGACCAGTCCATGATCCAATAGGACTTTTTGCATTCCAACAATAAGTACAGTAAAGACATTATTAGAAAAGCAGCCAAGACTGGGAGCAAACAGCACATCTCTGAGGACACTCTGGTGAGTGTTAAAATGGGATTTGCCCACCTCTGGATCAAATTGTGATGTGACATGAATGTTCTCCTTGAAAACCGCACACAATTTAGGGAACTTGGATTTGCATACAATGAAAGAGGCAATCTATGAACAATAACTGTGGGATCCCACTCAAAACCAAGGTCCTCTTCATCCAAGAGGCCAGTATGAATCATATCTACAGTTTAATCTGACTTCAGGCTGTGCAGCCACTGCTAATCCTACACATCTACTCAAACTGTTCTCCACAGTAAGAATTGCTCGCTCTTATTCCTCAAGAGCTAAAAGGATAATTCAATGAGGACAATGACAAAGTACAACAGTTCTGACCTAAACTGCAGCCCACCGGGGTCACTGACGTCCATAGACCAGCAAGTGACAGAGAACTGAGATCACCAGGGTGAGGAACCTCTGCTTCCTGACATGTTCTCAGGAACTCAGCAATGTTCTGCAGTGACCTCTGCAGGGGACAAGCCGGCCAACGTCTACCAACTTGTCCCACCGTCAAGAAGGGTTAAAATGCCACCAGCAATGGAGATAAAACATGGTCCGAAACTTCCACGAGTGCACAATAAGCCATGCCAACCTTGCCATAGGGCATCTGGTCAATGGTTGTGTTGTTCATCCATCAACCTTGACCAAGCCTTCCCATCCGTCCCATGCCCCCCATTGTACTGTCTGGCAGACATAGCAGCACACTGCAGCACATTGTCCTCTTCCAGACCTGCTCAGTACTAGGATGTCCTGGCACCGGCTGGGACAATCGGCTCCTAGGAAATAAGAGATGCCCACTAATGGGCTATTGTGTCTTACCGAGTGGTTGATGCCCCACATCAGGACGCTGAGCAGAGGGTCACTGGCCCGGAACAGCTTGACTTTTTGAGCCACAAAGTGTTTTTTCTTAGTCTTGGTCTTACTGGCCAACGTTGCGGCTACGCTGCTTGCTGCAGCCATGGTCTTCTCCAGATCCCTCTGTCCTCTGTGAGAAGGATACCTAGGAGGCTGTCTGCAGTGCCCCAAGCCTCATCCAGCACCACAATGCTCCTGATCCTGCAAAGTTTTGCACTGATTCATAGACTCCAATGTCAAACAGTATTGTGCCAACGTCAGCTGCCTGGCACAGGCTCCAGCTCAGGGAGGAAGGCAGTCTATGGGGAGAGATAGATGTCTGTGTGTGATCTCCTAGATGTGTAGGCGTTTCCCTCTATCTCCCACATCCACCAGAGCTCTAGCCCCTTCTTGTCTTCCTCTCCTGCCAGGCGAGGGCTAGGATCTAGCGCAGCTCCCTCCTGCTTCCTGGAGCGCTTCCTATCCATCCATCTCCTCTCTGCTGGGTGACAGCAAATGATGCTGCACCAGCTGCTGCTCCTTCTGCAAAAGACAGACACATATAGGTTGCTGCTGCTGCTGCTCGTACACCCACATAGTCACCCAGTGCCCTCCTACTGCAGTGCACGCACATAGATCAGCATGCATGCATGCCCCCTGCCAGCCGGCTCCTCACCACTGCCGCTGCTGCCGTCTATCCCGCAGCCGCCGCCGCCGCCGCCGTGCACTTGGCTGCATCTTCCCAGCGCTTCCGGCCGCTTGCAGCTTCACTGACTGACAGCATCGGAGGCGGAGGAGAAAGGAGGGGCGGCCGGGCCCGGCCTCTGTGTGTATGCGAGGCGCAGGGATTCTAGGTTTCATCAGCCCGTGCCCGAGGCAGAATACGTGCGGGAGGGCATGAAAAAAAAGATGTTTTTTTTTTTTATTTTCTTCTCGTCCAACATGTGCTCGTCGCCAGGTCAGGGCCGCCTTTAGGGGGGTAGAACCACTACTCCCATATGGGGCCCGGGCAGAATGTGAAGCAAGGGGGGGGGCCTGCTGTCGCCTGCACTGCAAGTGAAGTTTAACATCATAGCTTTACAGTACATAGAATCAGTGTCCTGAGCATCACACAGCTTGTGCACAGAGCAGGCGCCCACCTCCTCTGGCTGCCCATCAACAAATGAAATCAGTGAGACCCACCCTGTGGCAGCCAGAGGAGGGGGGCGAGTGCACAAGCTGTGTGATGCTCAGGACACTGATTCTATGTATTATAAAGCATAGTTGCCAACTTTTGAAAATGAAAAAGCAGGAGATATTAGTGGGCGTAGTGCGCCGCGGCAAAAATTAGCATGGACACGCCCATCTTGTCAGTATGCCACGCCCCTTCAAAAGCCACACCCACTCCACCTAACTGCATAACGGCTTTGGAAGAAAGCCAGGTAGATGCCCTTATAGCCAGGTAGTAACCCCCATAAGCAGTAGTGCCCCTTACAGGCAGGTAGATGCCCCCGTGTAGACACGTAGATGCCCCTCTGTAGCCAGGTAGTTGCCCCCTTTGTTAGCCAGGTAGGTGCCCCCCTTTGTTGGCCGGGTAGTTGCCCCATCTGTTCCCAGGTAGTGCCCCATTGTTGCCAGGTAGATTCCCCCTCTGTTGGCAGGTAGATGCCCCTCTGTTGCCAGGTAGTGCCCCCAATCTGTTAGCAAGGTAGTGCCCCATCTGTTAGCAAGGGTGTGCCCCCTTTGTTGCCTGGTTTTGCCCCCTCTGTTTCCAGGTTGTGCCCCCATCTGTTAGCCAGGTAGTGCCCCCATTTTTTGCCAGGTAGTGCCCCCATTGTTGCCAGGTAGTTGCCCCCATTGTTGCCAGGTAGTGCCCCCTCTGTTGCAGGTAGTGCCCCTCTGTTAGCCGGGTAGTGCCCCCATCTGTTACCCAGGTAGTGCCCCCTTTGTTGCCAGGTAGTGCCCCCATTGTTGCCAGGTGATGCCCCCCTTTTGTTGCCAGGTAGTTGCCCTCTCTGTTAGCCAGGTAGAGCCCCTAAGCTAATAAAAATAAAATAATAAAATCCACTCACCTCACCGGGGTTGCCTGCAGCGGGCCGTCCTGCCCGATCTCCTCAGCGGCGCAGGGGGAAGTGAGAGCACCCGCGCGTCACTCCCCTGCAGCCGCGCGTCACTCCCCTGCGCCGCTGAACTGTATGTACGGCGCACCACACCGGCGCCGGACATAACAGGGAGAGGAGGGAGGAGGGAGCGATCCCTCCTGCCTCCTCCCCGCCCCAGTGAGACCGGGCGGGTGAGCGGCCGCTGCGGCCGGCTGCACCCGCCTGTAGGAGGGGCCCGCGGCGCAAGAGTAGCGCTACTCTTGCGCCGCGGTAATTTAAAGGACCCCCCGCCCCCTGCAGGCGGCGGGAGGAATGCCAACCTCCCCCGGGAGGGCGGGCGGGGGACCCCAAATAGCGGGACCCCCCCGCCCAAAAACGGGGGGGAGTTGGCATGTATGCCTTAAGCTAGTGTTGAACTTCACTTGAAGTGCTGCCCCTTTTTTTATGCCAGGTTACTTCCACTCCTGTGGTGCCCCACTCTAGGCCCCTGGAATATGGGGGCCCACAATGGGGCCCCTGGAATATGGGGGCCCAGACGGGGCCCCATATCCCAGGGGCCTCGTGAGGGGCCCCCCATATCCCTGGGGCCTAGAGTGGGGCCCTCATATCTCAGGGGCCTGGTGTGGGACCCTATATCCCAGGGGCTGAGTGTGGGGTCCCCATATCCCGGGGGGCTTCGTTGTGGGGGGCCCCATATCCCGGGGTCCTTGTGTGGGGCCCCCTTTTCCGGGGGCCTGTAGGCCCCATACCCCCGGGGGGCCTCATGGGGGGCCCCCCCAATCCCGGGGCGTCGTTTGGGGCCCCCCCATATTCCGGGGCCGGGTTGTGGGGGGCCCCCATATCCAGGGGCCTCTTGTGGGGCCCCTTTTTTCCCAAGGGGCCTTTATGTGGGGCCCCCATACCCCAGGGGCCTGTGGGGGGCCCCCCATATTCCAGAGGCCTCGTGAGGGGCCCCCCATACCCCCCGGGGCCAGCACTCCCTGGCTAAAAGTGGGGGCATACCGGGCTAAAGATGGGGGCACTACTGGCAAAGAGGGGGGCCTCCCCGGCTAACAGATGGGGGCATACCTGGGTAAACAGATGGGGGGATCCCGGAAACCCAATGGGGGGCACTACCTGGCAACCAATTGGGGGGCACTACTGGAACCAATGGGGGCACTACCGGCAAAAACAGAGTGGGGCACTCCCTGGCTAAAATGGGGGCACTCTTGGTAAAATGGGGGCACTACTTGGCTAACAGATGGGGCACTACTGGCTAAAGATGGGGGCACTACCTGGCTAACAGAGGGGGGGGCACTCCCTGGTTTAAAAAGGGGGGCACTCCTGGCAAAAAAGATGGGGGCATACCGGGCAAAAAAGGGGGGGCACTACCTGGAAAAACAATGGGGGCACTACCTGGAAAAACCAATGGGGGCACTCCCTGAACAATGGGGGCATCCTGGCTAACAGATGGGGCCCTACCTGGAACAAGGGGGCATACTTGGCAACAAGGGGGGCCCCTACCTGGCAAACAAAGGGGGGCCCTCCCTGGCTAACAAAGGGGGGACTACCTGGTAAAAAATTTTTGGTCTACCTGGCTACAGAGGGGGCATTACTTGGCTCAAGGGGGCATTTACCACCCCTGAAAGGGGGCACTCCCTGGTTATGGGGGCTACTCCCTGGTATAAGGGCTTTAAAATGGCTTTTTTCCCCAAAGCGTTTTTGCAGTTAGGTGGAGTGGGGTGGCTTTTTGAAGGGGGTGGCTCCCGAAAAAAGATGGGCGTGTCCATGAAAATTTTTTGCGCCCACTAGGTTCCTGCCTTTTTCACTTTCAAAAGTTGGCAACTATGGTTAAAGGCTATGTTCCCCTGCGTGGACAAAAAACGACCGGGGGGAAAAACGAATTACTAAAAAACGTTCTGAAACTGAGTTTTCTGTCCTGCCTGTCAAAGCAGTGAAAAAAAAGGGCCCTTTTTTGGATTTTTTTTTTGTTTTTTGGGGGCGTTTTTTGAAGCGTTTTTTGCTCTGCTTTTTAATGTTTCACAAAAATTTGCCTTGGATGTAAACTACACCCCCACAGGTGGAGGTTTAATTGTTAAGTACCCTTTCCCTTTTGTACTGTAGCCATTGTCTTTGTGTTGCTTGCTCGTGCTGCTCCAGATTCTTGCCCCAAAATCCAAAAAACCCACATTATTTTTGATACGCAAATAACTGTAATTAGGTCAAAATTGAAAAGAAAAGGTTTTGTCCCCAAAATCCCAAAAAAACATTATTGCGCCTTTCTTTTTAAAAAAAAACTTTTTTTTAAGTCAGAAGGAGATCACTTTATTAACGCCAAAAAATTTTTAAAGATTGGGTTTTTTAGCGCCAAATCCATAAAAAAAGGATTCTGGTCCCGAAACAGTAAAAAAAAAATTTTTTTTGGCGTCAGAGCGAGTCACTTTATTAGCCCCAAAAATCTGTAAAGTAGGTTTTTTGCCCCAAAACCCTTTAAAAAAAGGTTTCGGGCACGAAACCCTAAAAAAACGTATTTTTGGGCCCCAGAAGGATATCACTTTATTACCCCCAAAAAATTGTTCAGTAAAAGGATTTTAGACCCAAAATCTGAAAAAAAAAAAAATGGATTCTGGGGTAAAACCCGTAAAAAAAAAACGTTTTTTTGGGGGCGTCTGACACAAGAAAGTTTATTAGCGCCAAAATATTTTTAGTAAGAATTTTTAGTCCCAAAAATTTTTAAAAAAGGATTCTGGCGCAAATTTAGTAAAAAAGTTTTTTTAGCACAGAAGTGAGATAACTTTATTAAAACCAAAAAAATATGTTCAGTAAAGGATTTTTTTAGACCCCAAAATCTGTAAAAAACGTATTTGGCGCTAAAACCCGTAAAAAGGGTTTTTTTTAGCGTCAAGTGAGAAAAACAATTTTCCCGCTTATAAAGTTAAAAAAAGGATTTTAGGGCAAAATCCGTAAAAAAAAGTATTTTTATCGTCACAAGGAGTAACTTTATTAGCGCCAAAATCTAAAAAAAAAACGTATTTTTACGAAAAAAAAATATGAATTGCGCAAATCGTTAGCGACCAAAGCATGTCATTTTATTCGAATGGACAGCAAGGACACACAGAAAATTGTATGAAAAATTTTGTAAGTTTAAAACCCTTTGTTACACCCACTATAGGTGGGATTGGGTCCCCTGGGAGGGTTTTCTTTGAAAAATCGTGGAAAAAAAAAACGCTGCGAAAACGCGCCAAAAGAGTCGGCGTCTCCATAGCCCCCTTAGTAAATTTTCTCCCCTGTTCTGGGTTTTTTTAAAAAATGTTGCAAAATAGACAGTGAAAAAAAGAGCAGGAAAAAAAGAAGTCATGTAGACAGAGGCGATTTTACAATTTGAGTCTATGGGAGTGTTACAGTCTTTTTTTTCCGCTTTTTTTAAAAAACGAAAAACGTGAAAAAACGGACGTTTTTCGTGCGTGTAGACAGACCCTTTATGTACATAAAATCAGGCCCTTACTTGGCCACACAGTTGTTCAAGAAGCAGTCGCTGTTTTTGGTGGGGGGGCGGGGATGGGTTGCTAGGGGCGGGTTGCTAGGGGGGGGGGAAAACGGGGGGGCCCCAGGCGCTTTCCCGTAGGGGGCCCTGAATTTTCTGATGGCGGCCCTGCCCACCGCCGCAGCCTCCGGCGCCAGCTTCCGAAAATTTTCATGATATGCAATTCAAACAAATCACACCCCCCTCCCCCCCCCCTTTTGAGCCCGGAGCTGAAGGTGGGTACAGGATGTATAAAAATGAGATCGTGGAAAAACCCCCTTTTAAAAAGGGGTTGTCTAAAAAATTGATTCATCATATCTCAGTCCTGTTTTCTTGGTTTCATTTTTGAATTCGGGGGCGGGTTTTATGGCTTCTACTAGGCTGCGTAAAAAGCTAGGTCTGTGCTATAGCAACCAGTGCGGGAGGCTATCGGGGATATCAAACGGTCTGGGACTTTAGGACCGAGGAGTGTGCGCCCTAAAAAGGGGGGGATACTGGGAAATTTGGTGGGACACTGTTAGGGGAAAATATTGCCAAAGTGATTTGTTTTGCAAGATCTTTAACATAAAAAGCAATCCTTGTAGTGAGACAACCCCTTTAAACAAAAAAGATTGACTGGCCAGCACCGACGTCCTATACTTCCATGCAATCACCTAATATTGCAACAGACGCCAAGAAAAGGAGAGGAGCCTGGCTCCTCTCTTTGGATTCAATGGTGTATTTTTAACGTTTGTCCCTCTTAGCTGTATAAATGTAGCTCGTGTGGGAGGCGGGGCGCACTAAAACCGTACGAAGCTACACATGTATACGGTAGCTTCAGTACGGCAAATCCCGGCGTTATGCTGGAAGGGGGCACTTTAAAATGGTTTACCTGAGCCGAAAGTCGTAAAACGTAGAATGCGCCTGATTTTTGCCCACAGTAGAAAAAGGTTTTAAAAAATCGGGCATTTTTAAACCCCATTGTAATAGCTTTTAAAATTTGGTGTCTAATCGCCATTTAAAAAATTTCATGTCGCCCCTGGTGTCCCCAGCAGCCCCTCACTGCAGGCCAGTAAAGCCCGTAAAAAGCCCTGAATTAAATAAAATTAAAAAGACAAAAAAGGACAAGGTAAGATGAAGGTGTAGTGAGACACCCTTTAATATTTCATCATTTGGATACAATTTTTGATCCTGAAAATGTCTCCCCTTTTGGGGATCTAAAAAATTGCCATGTATGTGTGTGGGGGTTTTGGGGTTAGGGGTGTTTGGATGTTGTCATGTGGGTGGGTGTGGTTAGAGGGGTTTTTGTCTTGGGTGTGTTTGGGGGGGGGGCGTGGTTTTTTAGGTGTGTCTTGGTGTGATGTCATATGTGTGGGTGTGGTTAGAGGCGTGTCTTAGTGTGATCTTGTGTGTGTGGGTGTCGTTAGAGAAGTGTCTTGGTATGATGTCATGTGTTTGGGTGTGGTTAGAGGTGTGTTTGGGGTGAAATTTATGTGTTTGGGCGTGGTTTTAGAGGTGTGTTTGGTGTGTGTATGTTTTTGGGTTTTTTTGGGGTTAGAGGGTTTTGGGGCTTGGTGTGATCCAGTGTTTGGGGGTGGTTAGAGGGTGTCTTGGGTTTTGCTGTTGTGTGGGGTGGTTGAGGGTGTTTGGTGTGAGGGACGTGTTTGGGTGTTTGGTTGGGGGGGTTGTTTTGGGGTTTGGTTTTTTTTTTTGGGGGGGCTGTCATGTGGGTGGGGGTGGTTGAGGGTGTCTTGGTGTGATGTCCCGTGTTTGGGTGTGGGTTTGAGGTTGTCTTGGTGTGCTGTATGTGTGTGGGGGTGGTTTTAGGGGTGTCTTGGTGTGATGTCATGTGTTTGGGCGTTGTTAGAGGCGTGTCTGGGTGTGCTGTAAATTTTTGGGGTGGTTAGAGGGTGTCTTGGTGTTGCTGCTTTTGTTTGGGGCGTGGTTGAGGTGTGTTTGGTGTGCTGTAAAGTGTGTGGGTGTGGTTAGAGGGGGGTCTTGGTGTGAGTCAGTGTTTGGGCGTGGTTAGGGGTTCTTGGTGGCTGTCCGTGTTTGGGCGTGGTTAGAGGGTGTCTTGGGTGTGCTATCATGGGGTGTGGGTTTGAGGCGTGTCTTTGGGGTGTGTATGTGTTTTTGGGGGGGTTAGAGGTGTGTCTGGGGGGCGGGTGTGGGGTTTGGTGGTGGGGGGTCTGGTGGGGGTGGTTGAGGTGTGTTTGGGGGTGTTCCCTGTGTTTTTTCCCTGGTTTAGGTGTGTCTGGGGGTGTTCATGTGTGTTTTGGGGGGGGGTTTTGAGGGGTGTCTGGTGGGCGTGGTTAGGGTGTGTCTTGGGGTGTGTCAGGTTTGGTTTTGCTTGATGTGTGTGGGGGTGGTTAGAGGGTGTCAAGGACGGGGGGCCGGGGGCATGGGGGCGCAGGTTTAAAGGGGCGGGTTACACCCCGGGCAGCCCGGGGGGTGCCCGGATTAAAGCGGCCCCCCGGGGTCAGACCAATGGTCATGGGAACAGCGTGAGTGCTGATTGCTCGTCCCCCGCGGCAATTATCTAGGAGTTTTTTAGCATAAAATTTTTGGGGTATGTGTGCAGACACAGCGGGGGATAAGGGTGGAGGAGATTTTGGCACAGCTGGTCAGGCGGCAGGGGGGCGGGGGTCTGGATGGGTTTGTGAGCCGGTCCCTGGGGCGCTGGTGGGGGTAGTGGAGCTCACCTGCAGCTGCTCCTGCTGGTGTTCCCCTTTGGGGGCCCGGCACTGGCAGAGGTGGCGCCCGCCCTCCAGAAAGTCCGCCTGGAGGCTACACTCGGCCCCCCGTTTACCGTGGGCCCTTGGGGACCCTCCAGTCGGGCGGCGCGTTCCGTGGTCGATCGGGGCGGCTGCTGGGGGGAATCCGACTAGGCAAGTGGGCCCAGCGGAGCCGGGGGCGGCGTCTGCTGTGGTTCCTGTCAGCGCGATCCCCACGGCAGCGGCGGGTGCCCCTGGTGATGAGCCAGTCGGGGGCTCATCGTTACAGCACGGATCCAGAGGATGGCGGGTCGGCGGACAGCAGGAGGACACGACGGGACGCGGAAGGTTGGTGGACGGCCGGCCCGGCTGGGTTGGTGCCTGCGGTGGGCATTGGGAACCCACCTGGGGGTCTTCCAACGAGGGAGTGGGCCGACAGGATTCGGTCGGAGGTTCACGTCGGTCCGGACCATCGGCAGTCGGAGTCCAGGACGCGAGGTCGGGCAGAAGACACTCGAGGACACGGAGGGGACTTCAGGGATCGGTTGGAGTGGCTGGCGGGATCACAGCGCCTGTGCAGCCTGGTGAGAATTCATCTATGTTTGTGTTGTCGCCGTTGGGGCCGTCGTCACAGGGATCAGCGGTGGATTTTCGCTCCAGTGGGCGGCGGGGATACGGCGTGGCAGGAGTTAGCCGGTAGGTTACGCAATTTTTTGGCTCGTTTCCCGGGTCTCCCTGGGTCGGCGAGCCAACAGTCTCCGGTAGCAGCATGGAGTTCGGAGGTACCATCATCGGCGGATCTGGTTTCCCCGCCCTTGGGAGTAGGGGATTTAGGAGTAGGCAGTGGGCCCGGGAATAGGGGGTCGGGGGTGACCGTATCGGTTCAGACCGAACAGAAGTCAGTCGATTGGGTTCGGCTGGATGATAGGGCAAAAGGCGAGGTCTATGTTTGTTTTGAGGGCCCGCTGGGGGCTCATTTAAAAAAGGAGGTGAAAGAAAAGATTTGGTAGGATGAGTATGTCGAAATCTTTTCTCTTCTGCCTTTAGAGAAATTTAATCTGCCAAAAGGAAAAAGGGATGAGAGTAAAAAGGAAGAGGAAGAAAAGCGCAGGTGGCGGTTGATACCGCAGACTTTTCAGAACTGGATGCAGGCGTTCGCCATTTTGGCGAGCGTCATTGGAGAAAAGTCTCCGGAACATTGTTCCGCCCTGTTTTGTTATCTTGACGCAATAGGTGAGGCACAGCGGGTTTATGGGGGACAAGCATGGCTCCGCTACGACGAACAATTTCGTCAGCGGAAAGCGGTTCGGCCTTCGATCCGTTGGGATTAGAAGGACATCGGGCTGTGGTTGAGGGTAATGGCGCCGGCGCGATATGGACAGCCCTTTCCAGGTGGACCGGGGGCTCCAGTCAGCAGGGAGGCCAGTCGGGTCAGGAGGGAGCGGGTCCCAAGGGGGATTTAAGGCCGGGGTCTGCTGGCAATTTAATGACAGTCAGTGCAAATTTGGAGCTAATTGTCACTTCAGGCACGTCTGTTCCGTGTGTAGTGCAGCCTCTCACGGTTCATCAAGGTGTTTGCGCAAAGGAAGGGGGAAAGGAGCTGGTCCTTCGCAAGGGAGTGACACCGGTGAACATTCTCGCGATGGTGCCGTTCCTAAGTAGGTATCCGGACAAGAGGGCAGCTTTCTTGTTACGGGAGGGTTTCCAGGAGGGGTTTCGGATCCTGCCACCGGCAAACGAGGTCCCCTTTTCAGTTAGGAATTTGAAATCGGCATTGCTACACCCAGGGGTGGTAGCTGACAAACTGGAAAAGGAGGTTTCATTGGGCAGGATGACGGGTCCTTTCGCGGTTCTTCCGTTTCCGGACTTAGTGGTCTCCCCACTGGGAGTGGTCCCAAAAAAGGAGCCCAACAAGTTTAGATTAATTCACCACTTGTCGTTTCCGAAAGGCTTATCGGTTAACGACGGGATTGACCCGGAGTTGTGTTCAGTGGCCTATACGTCATTTGACGCGGCGCTTCGTTGGGTTAGGTTGTATGGACAGGGAGCCCGTATGGCAAAAATGGACATTGAGTCCGCTTTTAGATTATTGCCGGTGCACCCGGACAGTACACGTTTGTTAGGGTGTTACTGGGAGGGGTCGTTTTTTATTGATCGGTGTTTACCGATGTGGTTTTCCAATTCCTGCTTCTACTTTTAAGCTTTTAGTTCCTTTTTGGAATGGGTGGTGCGTGACGGTTCGGGGTTGTCATCGGTAATTCATTATTTAGATGACTTCCTTTGCATCGGCCCAGCGGACTCAGAGATGTGCGGGTCGCTGTTGGCATCGGTGCAATGGGTGGCAAGGCTTTTGGGGGTCCCATTGGCCCCGGATAAGACAGAGGGGCCAACTACGGCTATCAATTTTTTGGGTATTCGCATTGATTCGGTATTGATGGAATGTAGCCTGCCGGAGGATAAACTGCTGGACATTAGGTGGGAGATAAAGAGGCTACTGGCGTGCAAGAAGGTAACGTTGAGGGAATTACAGTCCTTGCTGGGAAAATTAAATTTTGTATGTCGTATCATGCCAATGGGGAGGGTTTTTTCGCGGCGGTTAGCAAAAGCAACGGCGGGGATTCAGGCCCCGCATCATTTTAGGATGATTTGAGAGTCTGGCAGTCGTTCTTGGAACAATATAACGGGCGATCGATTATTTTGGACAAGGCCTTGAGTAATGCGGATGTGGAGGTTTTTACGGATGCAGCTGGGAGTGTTGGTTTTGGAGCATATTGCCAAGGTGAATGGTGCGTGGGGCGTTGGCCAGTTGAATGGGTTGAATTGGGTTTGGTCAGGAACTTGGCTTTGTTGGAATTGTTCCCTATCGTGTTGTCATTCGAACTCTGGGGGGAGCGTTTCAGGAACAAAAAAATTCGGTTCCATTGTGACAACCTGGGGGTGGTCCAAGCCATTAATTCCCTATCAGCTTCCTCTCCTCCCATATTTTGTTTGCTGAGGCGTTTTCTGTTGCGTTGTTTGGGTTTGAGCACGTGGGTAGTAGCAACGCATGTTCCAGGGGTGAAGAATGACTTGGCTGACGCTTTGTCTCATTCGCAGTTGGAACGTTTTCGGAACCTGGCGCCGAAGGCTGCGGCGGTGGGGCTGGAATGCACTGAGGAATTATGGACCGTGGTAGGGAGGCTGCAAACCACTTAGTTAGATCATCGTTGGCCCCAGGTACGTGGACCTCCTACTCCGTTTTATGGTCTCTCTGGGAACGATGGCTGGAGGGCATTGATCCGCTTGTCACTGAGGGGGATAGGTCGGTGGCCTTGTTTTGTCTGGTAGGTCATGTGACCAATGAAGGGTGGTCGGTTTCCAGGGTGACGAGGTTGCTATCGGCTTTAGCCTTTGGTTTCAAAGCACGGGGCTTGACTGATGTAACAAAAGATTTTCTTGTAGTATAAGCCTTGAAGGGATTGCGGCGGGGAAGTCACAGGGGATCGGATCAGTGGCGCCCGGTGGTTTTTAACCTAGTAGAGCGACTGGGGAATAAGTTACCGATAGTCTGTTCATCTGACTTTGAAGTCAGCTTGTTTCGGCTTGCGTTTTCATTGGCCTTTTTTGGGGCGTTAAGGATCAGCGAGCTGGTATGCCCAAGTAAGAAAGTGGCTGGGGGTTTGCAGGAAGCGGATGTTCAATGCACACCGGATGGCCTGGTGGTGTTGATACGTCGGTCCAAGACCAATCAAAAGGGCAAGGGCAAGGTGGTGCGTTTAGGGGCGGTCAATGGAGCAATTATGTGCCCAGTGCGGTGTTTGGACGATTATAGGAGATTACGTAGGGAGGGACCTTCCCCCCTACTGGTGCATGCGGATGGGTTTTTTTTTCCAGGTTCCACTTCACCGCTATCTTTCGGCGCTGCTTGTGCGAGCTCGGCTTGGATCCGGGGCAGTTTAGGCCACATTCTTTCCGCATCGGGGCGGCGACGGAAGCGGCTGGGTGGGGTTTGGATGCCGAAGCGGTACGCAAGATAGGTAGATGGGAATCGGACAGGTACCGATTGTACATCCGCCCGCATCTGATCTGAGATCAGGCGCGCAGGTTTCTTCGAAAGGGGGCTGGGGAGATAGGCTGTTAGAGGCCAGTAGTGGGTTGGTAGGTCGGATTCTGGGGTTTCAGTTACCCCCTTCCTTTCTTTGTCTTTTCTATTTCAGGTCAACGCCTAATTTGGATTTTTGGACACTCATATGTGCACTGGGGCACGGAGCGGGCAGCGTTACGTGAAAGCGGTCGGCAACTAGGGATCCCAGAAGATGTTGCTCTAGTGTGGTGGATTGGGAAGCGAGGTTTATCCTGGAGCCAAGTGCTGCCAGAATTCTAGAGATTTGTGTCGTGGGATCGAGCCCCGGATATAGTTGCGTTTCATGTCGGAGGGAATGATCTGGGGCTGTGTCCCATTAGGGAATTAATTAGGGATATGCGATTTGATATGTTACGGCTGTGGGTTTCATATCCAGAATTGGTGGTTATATGGTCGGATATCGTGCCGAGGTTGTCTTGGCGGCACGCAGATTCGGTGGCTGGTATCAATAGGGCAAGGATTAAAGTGAATAGGTCATTGGCGTCGTTTGTTGTTAGGAACGGGGGGTTCGTGGTTAGGCATAGGGAACTATGGATGGGGATGGGGAAGGAGAATTTTGGCGTAGAGACGGGGTACTTTTGAATGCAGTTGGGCTGGATTTGTGGTCTTGGGACATTCGTGGGGGAATCGAGAGGGCTTTGGGGCTGTGGGGGGCGTCGCGCACGTAAGGTGTCACGTGTGCTAGCAGTGGCGGGTTGGGGTCCTTGGTGTCGGTGGAAATAGTGGGGGGGGGGTCAGGCTCAGCTTGGCTCCCAATTTCGTGGATACACTGGTCTGGCGAAGTTTGGGGCTCAACAGGACTACGTCCTTGGGAGCAAGTGATGGAATGGTTGGCCGCCTGAGGTCGCTATTGGTGCCCTGAAGCCGGGGGTGACGGCTGGGGGTAAAAACGGAGGAGGAAAGAAGGAGGAGTTTGTTCGCCAGACCTTGGTTGTTGGAAAGGATAGATTGGCTCCAAGGACCTCAGCCCCAAGTTGATTTTTCTGGAAAGTTAAGGAAGTGTTAATTTGGAGGAATATTAGGGTTATAGCATATGGGGATGTGGGTGAAGGTAGTTCCCATTCGCATTAAGTTATTTGTGATTTATATGTATGTTAATAAAATGGCTGCTGTGGCCAATCCATGTCTCAGTGTTTTATTGAAGGGAAAGAAGGGATTGGTGTGGGATTGGGAGAGTTGTCTAAAAGCAGCTAAAGATAGGCGCTGCCCAGGGTCATGTGTTTGGGTGTGGTTAGAGGTGTGTCTTCGTGTGATCTCATGTGTTTGGGCGTGGTTAGAGGCGTGTCTTCGTGTGATGTCACGTGTTTGGGCGTGGTTAGAGGCGTGTCTTGGTGTGCTGTCATGTGTTTGGCCGTGGTTAGAGGCGTGTCTTGGTGTGATGTCACGTGTTTGGGCGTGGTTAGAGGCGTGTCTTGGTGTGCTGTCATGTGTGTGGGCGTGGTTAGAGGTGTGTCTTGGTGTGCTGTCATGTGTTTGGGTGTGGTTAGAGGCGTGTCTTGGTGTGCTGTCATGTGTTTGGGTGTGGTTAGAGGTGTGTCTTGGTGTGATCTCATGTGTTTGGGCGTGGTTAGAGGCGTGTCTTGGTGTGATCTCATGTGTTTGGGCGTGGTTAGAGGCGTGTCTTGGTGTGCTGTCATGTGTGTGGGTGTGGTTAGAGGCGTGTCTTGGTGTGCTGTCATGTGTGTGGGCGTGGTTAGAGGCGTGTCTTGGTGTGCTGTCATGTGTTTGGGCGTGGTTAGAGGCGTGTCTTGGTGTACTGTCGTGTGTGGGTGGGGTTAGAGGCGTGTCTTGGTGTGATCTCGTGTGTGGGCATGGTTAGAGACATGTCTTGGTGTGATCTCATGTGTGTGGGTGTGGTTAGAGGCGTGTCTTGGTGTGCTGTCATGTGTTTGGCCGTGGTTAGAGGCATGTCTTGGTGTGCTGTCATGTGTGTGGGTGTGGTTAGAGGCGTGTCTTGGTGTGCTGTCATGTGTGTAGGTGTGGTTAGAGGCGTGTCTTGGTGTGATGACATGTGTTTGGGTTTGGTTAGAGGCGTGTCTTGGTGTGCTGTCATGTGTGTAGGTGTGGTTAGAGGCGTGTCTTGGTGTGCTGTCATGTGTTTGGCCGTGGTTAGAGGCGTGTCTTGGTGTACTGTCATGTGTGGGTGGGGTTAGACGCGTGTCTTGGTGTGATCTCGTGTGTGGGCATGGTTGGAGACATGTCTTGGTGTGATCTCATGTGTGTGGGTGTGGTTAGAGGTGTGTCTTGGTGTGCTGTCATGTGTTTGGGTGTGGTTAGAGGTGTGTCTTGGTGTGCTGTCATGTGTTTGGCCGTGGTTAGAGGTGTGTCTTGGTGTGCTGTCATGTGTGTGGGTGTGGTTAGAGGCGTGTCTTGGTGTGCTGTCATGTGTTTGGGCGTGGTTAGAGGCGTGTCTTGGTGTGCTGTCATGTGTGTGGGTGTGGTTAGAGGCGTGTCTTGGTGTGCTGTCATGTGTTTGGCCGTGGTTAGAGGCGTGTCTTGGTGTACTGTCATGTGTGGGTGGGGTTAGACGCGTGTCTTGGTGTGATCTCGTGTGTGGGCATGGTTAGAGACATGTCTTGGTGTGATCTCATGTGTGTGGGTGTGGTTAGAGTCGTAGCCTGATGTGTCCCTCTTTGCAATCTCTAAAAGTTGGGAGCTATGGTTTTGGGGGATGGTTCACCTGTCCCCTTTAGCCTTTGAATAGCACACCTCATGCATGTTCTGTTTCTTTTGGAAAGTGAGCGGTCAGCGCCCAGTAGAAAACCATACAGTGTAGACTACTGGGCGGATTTTCTATTACCATCAATGGGGATGGTTGACAGTCTAAAAACCGACTGAAAACCCTTGCTATGTAGATGTTCTCTAAGGCTTTGATCACACTGCGGTGCAACTTGTGCACTCTGCAATACGCCACTTGTTGTAGTAGTACGCACTGGTAAGCACATACTTCCCATTCTGAACAGAGAGCTATCTGCGCTTGTGCAGCCACTGGGAATTCATTTCACTGGGAGTCCTGAGTACACTCGATCGGTTGCATTCCCTTTGAAATGAATGGAGAATCCAGAACGATAAGCCTGTGTGACCCGAATCTATCTGACATTGATGGCCTATCCCATACAAACATTAAACCAGTGAAACAAAATGCACTACTGCTACGCTATATACATGCACAAAATAAACGCTTTTAGGGCTCAGTTTAATCACGTTGCGTCTACCCAACTACTGTGTCAAGATAGCCTTAACTATAATGTCTTTCTGGGGCAAAGCTGCCATACATTTACGGTTGGGCCCTATTCACACTGACTATAAGGACCTCATGCCAGGTTTTTTCTTGTATTGTACATTTGGAGGCAACTCCCTGAGGTAAAGCCCAAGATCTGACCCTGGCTCAGTTGTGGTCCTTTGCCCATGAGTGGGGGATGCACCATCTGCCCATTGCATCCACATTGAGGAGATGGAGCATCCCAGGCAACAACTGCTGGAGCTGGGCCTCTGGTTGTGTATAAAATAGTACAATGTTCTTGTATTTGATCAGATCCCCTTAAAGGGGTGTTTCAAGAGTTGAAAAAGCACGTTCGTCTGCTGGGAAATAACTAAAAATAGAAGAAAAGGATCTTACCTCCAGGATGCTCCCAATCAGCCGCGGCGGCCGTCTCCTTCATCCCAGCTGTAGCTGTGATTGGTTGCACCTGTCACCTGAACCATGAAGGTTTACTGCTAAGGAGGTAAGGTATGACCTTTTCTTCTATTTTTAATCATGCCCCGACAGACGCTTTTAAACTCTCTGAGCACCCCTTTAACCCCTTAAGCCGAACGCCTGAAAAGCAGTTAATGACCAGAAAATTTTTTTAGTTTTGGCCTCCTTGCGTTTCAACAGTTGTAACTTTTTTTTTTTTTCAATGACTCAGATGTATGAGGCCTCGTTTTATTCGAGACGAGTTGTACTTTATGGGGGAATAGTTTAAGTTCACATAAATAATTGCTGAATTTTTTTCTAAATTTTTGACAATTTTTTTGGTTTTTTATAAAAATTTTTTTACACCATTCACATTTCACACTTAATAACTTTTTAGATTCTACAGGTTATTACGGTCATGTAGATGCCTAATATGTGTAGGGTTTTTTTGTGTGTTTAATGTACGCACAATTATTTCTCAAAATAAATTAAATAAATATTTATTTTTATTTTATTGTTGTTTTTTTTTTAATACTTTTTATGTTTTTTACTTTTTTTTTAAAAATACCATGAAGGGAGAACTGTTATTTTTTTTTTTACACTTAGTAATGTATTAGCATATTAATATATGATAATACATTATAATCTGTTTCAGTCTGACACAGGCAGTGATCAGGGCAGCCCACAGTCTGCCCTGATCACTGGCTTCTTACACAGACAGCCCTGGGGCTACTCTAGATCCCCAGTGCTGACTCTGCAGCCGTTCCCCAGGCTCTGTCGGGTCACTGGGTGTGCCAATCACTCGACAGAGCAGGGGAACCCTTTGATTGTGCTGAGGTGATGAACCATGGCAATCAAAGGGTTAAGGCACCGGGGTGCAGAGGTTCCCCCGCTTCCCTTTGCTTGCAGGAGCTGCGCTGGGAACAGGGCTGTTCCCAGCGCTGCTGCGGCACTGGGCGCCGCAAACTCCGATGTCTGCAGCGACGCAAAAAGATGTCGCTGCAGACAAACGACCTGCACCAGCCGACATCAAAAGACGGTGCGCGGTCGTTAAGGAGTTAACCTCTGGGCCACAGCGCAGCTGGTTACACCTATGAATTCTGCTATGCAAATAAATATGCTAACCTGGTACTCAACCTGTGTCGCAGCACTGAGCTGCTTTCACTCTTTTGCACTATTCAGAGCTGAAATCTCCTAGTATACTTATTTATGTCTGGACAAAGGAAAGGGTGTGTTCACATGAAAGTTAGGGGCTTCAGTCTCAGACATTCGTTGGGATACCTTGAAAAAGGTTTGCTGACCTATACCATGGTGGAGCTATAGGAAACTATAAAGCAAACTAGTATATTTTGGACAATGTTTGCTCTATTTCCCATTGGTGTATGCTTTATGTGCTGGACACAGAAGTGTGGTCAACCAAAGTGTACACGTGAAACAGACCAAAAGTGGTCCAAAATAGCCTATGTTTGGTCTACAGGGTCCTAGGGCTCTGTTGGGATACCTTTTACAGGTATCAGAGTGGATACTATCAATGTGAACTCACCTTTCTGGACATGTGTCAGCTCTCCAGAAATATCAATTGCACTTAAAGGGTATTCCAGTTTCATTGATTAGCTTTAAACATGTAGACACCGGTAAATAAAGACTACTACCAAATACATTGCTGTTCTGAGTTAGGAGAAGTGTATATCTTCTGCTTGTGTGCACAAGCTTCCTATGTTACATACATCTGCTCTTATAAGTTTAAAGGGGTTGTCTCACTACAAGGATCGCTTTTTATGTTAAAGATCTTGCATAAACAAGTCACTTTGCAATATATGTCCATTAACAGTGTTCTACCTATTCTGACATATCCCCTCTTGTATGGGCTGCATCAGCTCCTCAGTTCACTATAGCTACAGACTTGTTTGATCTCTCCTGATAGGCTGCCAGCACTGGTTGCTATAGCTACAGACCTGGATGTTACTGCAGCCTAGTAGAAGCCAGTAAACACGCTCCTGAATCCAAAATGAAACCAAGAAAACAGGACTGAGGTGAGATGAATCAATGTAGTGAGACAACCCCTTTAAACAGTGGCCAGGATAATACCACTCCCTGCTGTGTTTCTTATCTTAAAGACAGGAGCTTGTTTACATTACTTAATGACAAGCTTTAACCTTTTAGAGCTCTATAGCCTTGTGCATTGCTATTAACAAACCTCCAGCACTCATGTCACTGTATGCGGATCAGCTAGGAATAGCAGATGATATCCGAGTAACTGCTGTAGAACCACCCACAGTCTGAACAGGATGTGTGAGTCTGAAGCTGGCTGTGGCTTTGTAAAACAGCATGATCATACAACCCCATCAATACTTACATTCTTCATTATATAACAACTGGTTGTGCTGTTCCAGTGTTCTTCCTCCTGGAAGTGTATAATAAAGTAACAATTGGGTGTTACCAGTTGGGGGATGTGCTTTACACAGTGCAATACTGTCTGATCTAGACATTGTTGGCAGTATCAGAGTGTCTAGGAAAATGTTTACGCCCAGTTGTCAATTCATTTATAGATTTCTAGGAAGAATAACAGAGGAATAGTACAATGCAGAGTTCAGCAACGTGCTCCAGATTTGTTATTTTATGGGGATTGCAAGTATTTATTAAAAACAGATGTTATGAGCGGTGACAGGTTCCTTTGAAAGGGCTGTCAGGATATGCTGGGGGTTGTAGCTCTGCAACAAGCTGAGAGAGCTACAGGTTAGACAACTGTAAGATAATCAAATTTTGGGAAAACTAAAGTTTGTCACACACATACGATATATCCCAATATACGGGGCTGAATGTATGGGTTTAAGATGAAAATTTAAGCTGAAAGCGGGGTGGGGGTTTTGCTCCCGGGCCCAATACCCCCCCAAGTGCCCCTTTTTTTGGGGGGGGACGCCCCTTTTTTTTTAAACCCCCTTGTCCCCTGTCCTATTAGCTTTTTAAATGTCCCCTCTTTTCATAGGGGGAAATGATTTGAAATCAATAAAAAAAATATTTTGGGTTTTAAAAAAAAAGTATTGTTTGTTTTCCTAGTGTTATTACATAAAAACTTATTAATATTTCATTTTGGATCCCAATCCCCCGGGGAAAATGTGTCCTTTTTGGCTTTTTAAAAAAGGGTTGGCTTTTGTGTGTGGGCTTTGGGTTAGAGGGTGTTTTTGGGTGTGATGTCATAGTTTGGGTTTGGGTTTTTGAGGGTGGCCCTGATGTGCCCTTTTTGAATCTTTTAAAAATTGGGGGAAAAAGGTATGGCTACAGGGGTTGAAATTTTTTCCCCTCGCAAAAAACCTTGCATCACTGAGCCCCAAAAAAAGAAAAGAATTTTCCCAAAAGGTAGCTCGGATCGGGGGTAAATTTTTTGGCACTAAAAGTCTCGGGTTTTGCTGGGGGAAGAAGGTGGCGAATTTTAATGATGTTGTAAAGTTTACGGCCCCAAAAGCCAGAAACGCCCTGGAAAGGGGGGGATCCAAAGGGCCCCACTTGGGTGCAGATGGTTTTGGCCAAGCGGGGGGTGGAAGAAAAGTGCGGGAAACCGGGTGGAGGAAAACCCGGGGATGTGTAGCCCCCGTTTCAAGTCCGAGGGGGGAATGAAAGAGAAATTATAAAACAGGAAACAGCAGGGGAGAAATGGGGGGAAATACGTCAAGAATTAAGCCAGGTAACAGGGGGGGGGGAAACCAGCCCCGGGTTTTAATGCAAAACCCTTCAGCAGAAAACAGGGGAAAAACCAAGGGGGTTTAAACACAGAGGAGCTCAGAAAGAGAGGTCTAGCTCTAATGTTTAAAACCCCAAGGGAAAATGCATGAATCCGGGGGAAAAGGGTTCCCTTAAAGAAGGAAAGGGTCAGAGGTCACAGCCCGGAAGCAGGAGCATTTGTGTGCTTTAAATGCCCGCAGGTGGCGCGTCCCCTATGGAGTAAAACACACGCTGGGGAGGCCACAGAGGACGGAAAAGCGTGGCAGCAGGAAACCGGTGGAAACCCGCTGAGCAAAAGAAAGGTTTTTGAGAAAAACTGACCCCTTGCCGCTGAAAACCCACGAAGGGGAGCCAAAGAGGGCCCCGGGGGAAACCGGAGGGCAACGGGGGTTTCCCAAAGGCCCGGGGGCCCGGGCGGCGGCGATCTGTGACAGTACCCCCCCCTCAAGCCCCCCTCCGGGTTGCCGGGTACCCCATAACACCCAGGGTTTAACCCCCCCTCATGGGGTACCCCGGGAAAAACTGTCTTTTTGGAGGGTACAGAGATTCCGGATTCTTTTAAAAACCCTGGGGGGCCCAGACAAGCAAAAAATATTTAAAAACGGGGGGAAGAGGTGGGTGAAAAAACGATGTTTTTAAACGGGGAACCAGGAGCTTTCTTGTGCTTGAGGGCCCTTTCCAGGCCAGCCCAGCAAAAACGGGAGGTTTAAATGGTGGGCGGGGTTGAGGCACCCCGAGATTGACTTTGGTCGCCCCTGGAAAAACTTCCCCCTTTTTCCCAATTAGAGATGGATTGTGACGCGGGAACCAGTGGGGGGCCCAAAAAGCAGGACAGAACCCAAGAAGCATTAGGAAAAAAACGAAAAACGGATGCCCCTTTGGTGGGAATTTCCCAAAAAAGCAAAAGACATAGGTTTGGTAGGGGAACGCACTGGTTTTTCGGGAAATCCCCCGTTAAAGGGGGAAAGAACACAGAGGTTTTTTCCCAAAACCAGGAGACGGGACAGGCAAAAACTTGTCAAGCAACAAAGGGTGGATAAAGTTTTTCCAAGATGCCGGGGCCCAACAAACAGAAACTTAAATTTTTAGTACTGGAACCTTTAACAGGGGGGTGCCCGGGGGGGTGGTCAGGAGGAGGAGGGGGCATCTTTTTTCGGGGGCCACTTCCCCCAAAACCCCAGGGGCATGGGGTTTTCCCGGGGCGCGGGCAGGGGGGACTGGGTATTTTTTTCAGATAGTGTTTTGGGACGGCCCACAGTAAAAGACACAGGTTCAGACTGCGCCGGCAGATAGTGCGTTAACCCAGGCTTAGTTTGGGAGTGTTACCTCCATAGGACGTCTTAAAGGGAACGAAAGGTGCCGGGGGTGAGGTGGGATTTTGGGGGGTGAAAGGAAACCGGCGAGGGGGAAAAAAATTGCGAGGGGGTTTGGACTGTGGCCGAAGCTATCGCTCTTTCAAAAAAAGGTATGTCGATTTTCGAAAAGTTTAAAAGCAAGGAGGTGCCCCAGGTTTTACTTGGTAGGCCCGGGGAAAGCCAGTTCATTTTTTTGATGGCCCCGGGGCCCCCACCCAAAAGGTCCCAACCCAAAGGGCCCTTTTTTTCCCAAAGCAAAATTTCCCCGGAACCCAAAGGGGTACAAAAACGGAGGAAAATTGGGGCCCACAGACGAATCCCCTTAAAGGGAAAACTTTGCAGGCAGATCCCGCGGGGGGTATTGCCCCCAAGGTTTGTCCCCTGCCCGCGGACCCCCTTTCCTCCCAGAGGGGTGGGGCCCCCGGGGCCAAAGAGTTTTTCACCCCCGGGGCAGGTTTTATGATAAAGCCATTTGGCTAGGACCCCCAAAAGTGGTTGTGCCGGACCTCAAAGTGTTTTTTTTCCATGGTTTGATAAATCGGGGGAATTTTTGGGGGTTTCCAAATGAAAGGGCAGGCAGAGGGAAAGGTGCAGGCCTGGGCGGGAATGGCCCCCGGGGAGGGGGGATAATTTCAGGTCGCAAAAGTGGCTTAAGGAAAACCCCGTGAGACCCCAACTTCACCCAGAAAAGAGGGGGAAAACATGTCTTTTAGTTCGGGAAAGGGGTTTGCCCCAGGTGGTGCCAGGGAGGGTTTTTGAAAAACAGCCCCGGTCAGGTTAGATTTAAACCCCGGCCCGGGCCCCTTTTAAAACCCCTTAAGGCCCCAGCCTGTTTTGGCCTTCCGGGAACCCAGTTATTTGAAATTTGACTTGGGTCCATTTTTGTGAGAATAATTTTTTGGGACACTTTTCCCTTTCCATGTGTTTTAGAATTTTTTTCAGGAAACCCCATTGTGTTTAATTTAAGAAGAAATTTTTTATCCAAAACAATCCTTTTTTGTTTGTAAAAAAATATAAAAATTTTTTCATGAAATTTTTGGGAAAAAAATTTGCGATTTTGAAAGTTGCAAAATTTCTGGTCCCAAGAAAGGAAAATTTTTCCCACAAAATATTTTTTAAAAAACCTGATCTCCATTATGTCCACTATTGGTTGGCACCATTGTTTAAATATCTTTTTTTTTTTTTTACGAAAATTAGAGGGTTTTAGAAAATTTATTTGGAAATTTTCTAAATTTCAGAAAAAATTTGAAATAAAACCATTTTTTTAGGGCCCTTTTGTTCTGATTTTGGGGGGGGGGCCCGGCATGGGGTTTCCCCCCTTTAAGGACGATCTTAAAAAACCCTTGCCCCTTAAAAGAAATTTAAAACCCTTTTTTTTGGAATTTTGAAAACCCCTTTTAGATTTTTTCCCCGAAATTAAAGCAAAGGGGGGTAAAAACTTCAAAATTTATTTTTTTTTTTGCAGATTTTAAAATATTTATTTTATTCACGGGAAATTTGGGAAAATGCGACTGGTAAATGCAACTTAATAAATTCCCCAGGTCTGCCTTTTTTGGGAGTTACCCCATATGTGGCCTAGGCATTTTTTGGGTCCCCATAAGCCCCCAGAATAGGAGGAGCATCCCTTTATCGGGGGGTCTATTTTCATCGTTTTATTTAGGCCCTTTTTTGGTTTTTTGGGGAACACCCAAAGGTGTTTAAAAATTTTAATAAACCACCCCAAATGGGAACCTCTTATTGGAAAATCCCCCCATTAAGGAATATATCCAGGGGTTTTGAAATTGGTTTTTTGACCCCAGGTGTTTTCCCCAATTTTTTTTAGCATAAGGCTGTAAAAAAGAAAAAAAAAATTTTTTTCCCAATTTTTTGCAATTTTGGGTTTTAAAAATGTTTCCCTATAAAAGGAAATCTGGAAAAAAAAACCCCAAAAACCTTTTTTTAACCCAATTTTTTCCAATTTTTGGCAATTACCCTAATGGGGTTGTAAACTGCTGTTGTGGGCGCAGGGAAGGGGTTTACAAGGGGGGAGAGTATTTGGTTTTTAAAAGCGTTTTTGGTTTGGGGCCCATGTGCATTTGCAAACCCCCCAAAGTACCCGGGAAAAGGAAAAAACTTTTGAAGTGCCCCATTTTGGTTTTAAACCCCATCAGGGATTAAACCCTAGGGGTGTATTTTTTTTTACTGTGCTTTTTGGGATGACAGGTTTTCCCATATTTTTTTTTTTTAGATTGGGGGCAATGAAAAGGGGGGGAAAAAAAAACGCTTTTGGTCATTGTTTTTTGGTTTCAATTTTCCCGTTTTCGCCTTTTCCCGTGAAAAATGATGTGATAACTTTCCTATGGGGGTGGGTTTAACCAACCTTCCCAAATGAAAATAGTTTTTTTATTTGTTTTTTCTGTTTTTTTTACTTTTACACAGTAGAAAAAAGTCTATAAAAAATTGGGCTTTTTATGTTGCCCTATTCGGGACCCCCAAAATTTTTTGTTTTTTTTTGTGTGAGGCTGTGTAGGGGCTTGTTTTTTTGCGGGATGAGTTGAATTTTTTTATTGGAAACCATTTTTTGTGGTGCTTATGTTGCTATGTTCACTTTTTTTAAAGGGTTTTTTGTGAGATGTTTTGAAAAAATACAGAATCTTGGTAGTGTTTTTATTTTTTTTTTTTTTAAAAGCGGTCATGTAGGTATATTTGACAGGGGTAGCTTTACTCAGCCGGTCAATACAAAATTTCATGATACCCATTTTTTTAAAATTTTTTTATTTTTTACTGCTTTTTTTCCCAAAAAAAAAAAACTTTTTTTCAAACAGGAAAATACGTTTTTTTCCAACATTAGTTTTGGGGCCAAACTTTTTAATTTTTTGTGCTTGGAGCTTGTAGGACTTTTTTTTTGCGGAGGGGTTGGATTTTTATTAGTATCATTTTGGGGGGGGAAAAAAGGCTTTTGATCGCTTTTAAAAATCCATTTTTTGGAGGCCCGGGGGGTTTGAAGAAAATATGAAATCCTATAGTGTTTTTTATTTTTTTTTTTTAACGGGTTCGTGGCAGTATCCGTGAAAAGTTAGTTTTTACTCTTTGGGTCGCTAAACGATTATGGCGTTTCCAAAATTTATTTTGTTTTTTTTTTGTTGAAGCATTTTAAAAAAAAAAAAGAAAAGGTTTTTAGTGTGGTAAAACATTTTTTAAATGCATGGGCTATTTTGAGAGCTTTACATTTTTTTTTTTTCGTATAAAAAGTGTATAAAAACTTTTTTTTGGGGGGATGAATTAAAGTTTTTTTGGTAAAAAATTTGGGGTTTTAGGAGTTTTTGATCGCTTTTTTTTTCCCAAATTTTATGTGTTTCCCGGGAGGAATAAACAAAAAATTTTTTAATTCTGAACTTGTTTTTTTTTTTTTTTTTTTACGGCGTTAACGTCGGGTTTAAATTTAAAACTTGACAGATTTTAAAAAAATTTAGGGCAGGTGGGTTTACGAACGTGGGATCCCCAAATATGGGTACTTTATTTATTTTTGATTTTTTTTGGGGGCGATTGGCGTTTTTTAAAGGGGGAAAACCAGGGGCCCGGTGAAAGTATTTTTATTTTATTTTTGTGTTTGTGTTTTATTTTTTTTTCACTTTTTTTTATTTTTTTCACTTTTTCACATTTTTTTTTTATTTTTCCCCCATGGGGATTTGAATGGGGAGATTTTTAGATCTCTCATTCAATGGGAATTTCAGTGAAGCTTTTTGCTTTTTGGTTCCTATGACAATGTCAGTACGTCCCGGGGCGTGCCTTTGGGGACGGTTTTGGGCGTCGTGACGTCATAGAAAACCCCGGAAGGCATTTTTTGGGCCTGTGTTTTCTGTAGGGAGGCAGGAGCCGCCGGATCGGCCCCCCGTTCCGTGCGCTGCTGCCCGGGGAAGAGACCCCAGGAGGAGCGTTCCTCCTGCGCCCTTTTTGGGTTATTGGCAAAACCGATGGTGCGATAATTAGGGGTTTTATCCCCCCCCCCCCCCCCCCGGGAGCACCCAGGGGGGCGGGGGATGGTGGGGATGCCCGCTTTTTTAATTTTACTCATGTTTTAGATTTTTGTTTCGATCCTAAGGACGTTCCAAAGTTGGGCGTAAACCCCCCAAAAAAAGACCTGGACGAAAATGGTTTTCGCCCAAAGGTGGGTTTTAAGGGGAAAATATGGTCAGTTCGTGATGTCACGTTTTTCCCGGCCCCCCAAAGGCCAAAAAATGTCCTGATAGAGGGGACCCTTTTTAAAGGCCCCCCGCGGGTGCGGGATGGTGGTGAAAGGGCGGGGGGTGCCAAAGTCCCGGGACGGGTGGGGGAAATAAACGGAAAGCTGTACTGTAAAACGGATTGCCCAGTCCCAAAAGGAAATTTCAGCAGCAAAAAACTTCAGTAAAAAATGGAGAACAATACGTCAGGAATTCGGGGAAAACGGGCGGCGGGACAGCGGGGGGGTAATGCAGAGTTCGCAGACACGGGAAACCAAGGGTTAAACAGCGGGAAAAGTCACGCAGGGTTAGCTCTAATGAGAACCCCAAAGGGGAACGACACTAAATTTCCAGGGAAGAATTTCCCTTATGAAGGAAAGGGCCCAAGGTCACGGGCGGACCAGGACCTGTGTGCATAAATATCCGAAGCTGGGCGTCCCCTATGGGAGGGGGGGGGGCCAGACGACGGTAGCTAGTGCTGGGGAAGAAACAGAGGAAGGCCCGCGGGAAGCAGGACCAGGAGTAACACTGAGAAAAGGGTGGGGAGCAAACTCCCGTGTAAGCCCCCGCCCCGGGACCCGGGGGGCACGGACCGACGTGGCCCAAGGGCCGGGCGCGGGCGATTGTGACGATGTATCATGCTGCTGCGCGGGCCCCCGGTACTGGGCCATAAGTTTTTAGCCTTAGGTCCTGTTAATCTGGAGGGGGGCCCTGGGACTCAAAGAAAAAGTGTTTGGCGGGGGAACGGGCAGAGGTGAGTATTATTTTTTTATTTGTAATAGGGGACCCTGTATACATAGGTAACTTGGGGACCCTAAGTACTAAATACCCAATATCCCTATCTACTGGGGGGCTCTTTTATATTTTGTCCCATGGGATACCCAATCCTATCTACTGGGGGGCCTTATAGCCCCCTACTAGGAGACTGTATAAAAGCTACCCAAGGGAGACCAAGGGGAGCCCAATATACCATTAGGGGGGGGGCCTGATACTACTATTTTTGGGAAGACCCCATATACCTCATGGTGGGCCCAATTAACCCTTTTACTGGGGGAGCTAATATTAGTACTGTGAGCCCCTATATCCTCTCAATGGGGAGCCTTGTCCCCTCCCAAGGGGTTTTTCCTACAAAGAACCCTATCTTCTGGGGGACCCTATAACTACATAGGGGGGCTTATATACTTTCCTATGTGGAGTTTCCCATTAAAAATACCCCGGGGCGTCGCTAGGCTATTTTATTCGGGGCTCGGGCCCCAATAAAACACCCTTGCCCCAGTCTCCCGGGGGCCCGGCCCTCCCGGCCTGGGACCGACTGGCCCCTTTAGTGCATGTGCGCCCTGGACGCACATAGTAGGGCTTCGCGGAGCAGGAGCGAAACGCCCCCCTCCCCCCAGACGTGTGGCCCCCCCGGTCCCACACAGCGGGGGCCCCCGGGGGCCCCACGCGTGAGGCCCGCCGCGGCCCCGTGCGCCTTTCAGCCGGCAGGGAGGGGGATGTGATGTCATGCACGCTGTTTTCGGGGCACGGCGTCATGGCTGCGCCCGAGGATGCCAAGGAGCCCCGCTCCCCGGCGGAGTTAAGGTGAGTATAAAGGGGGCCCCCTACACTAAAACACCGGGGCCCCCCATAACCCCGCCCCTGAAACCCCCCCCCTGAAACCCCACGCCCCCCCCCCTAACAACCAACCAAACCCGCCAAAACCCCAGAAAAAAAAAAATGCAATTGCGCCATTGTCTTTGGATTTATTCTTTTTAATTCTACAACTAAAGTTTATATTGCGTAATGAAACATAACAAGGGGCCCAGCAAATAACATGCATGATCAAGTGTGTCCCACTATGGTACGACCAAACCAGTAACCCAGTTAATATAACCCAACAAATTTAAAAAGGGCCCGAATGTCCCAAAATATCCTACATATGGTGACAATATCACTAGTGTTATGACCAAAAGCATAAAAGGCGATATTACCAATATAACCACAATATACAAAGACCAAATAATACCACCACATTCATAAAAACCCCAAAAGATAAAATAAGGGGACAATAGGGTATGAATATAATCCATACAATAGACCAAATATTACCCATTCAATGCCCATATAGAGGGAATGTTTTAAACCCTGCTTGGTCAAAACTTTCTTTTTTGTCATAGAAAACCAAATCGAGGCCCCTTACATTTTTTGAGCATTTAAAAAGGGGCGCTCTGTTGGTTGCTATGAGAACAAAGAAAGTCTTACCCCTAGACATTTATCAAAAGGTTGATAAAAGTCAACAGTACAGTTAAATTTTTGACTAAGGGGGTTTTGAAAAGTCGTTCACTTTCCCTTTTTTCTCCATTCGGTCCCGGGGCCCACTGTCCCCGCAGAATTTACAACACAAAAAACTTGGGGGTCACAATCCCCCTGTCACATCTCCCTAGAACAAATCCCCCTCCATAGTTCCCATAGTAATAATTCCCCTTTGGGCCCCGGTAGTTAGTTTTTAGGGACCCCCCCTAGGTAAGTAGATGTGGGTCCCCCTAGGAAGGTAGAAGGTCCCGTAAGTAAGGGAGAATCGAGTGGGCCCCCACTGGAGGAAAAAAGAAAGGGGCCCCCAAAATTTCCCGGACCATGAGGGGGCCCCCAAAAAATTCAGGAGCCCGAGGGGCCCCCAAACCTTCAGGGGGCCCTTGATGGGGCCCCCAAAACCTTCAGGGGGTTGAAAAGGGTTCCCCCCAAACCCTTTAGGGGTTTTATGGTTGCCCCACAAATTCAGAAAGGGTTTTGGGGGCCCCACAACCTTCAGGGGGGTTTTTTGGGGGGCCCCCCCAACCTTCAGGGGGCTTATGGGGGGAAAAATTTAGGGGGCTTAAAGGGGGCCCCCCCAACCTCAGGGGCCTTATGGGGGCCCCCCAAAAAAACAGGGGCCTTATGGGGCCCACAAAATACAGGGGCCTTTGGGGGGCCCCCAAACTACAGGGGCCTTTTGGGGGGCCTCCAAACTACAGGGGCTTTATGGGGACCCCCCCAAAGGGCTGGTAATTTGGTGGGGCTGCAGGGTGGAGTGCAGGGGGGTGAATAAGGTGGAGAGGAGGGGTCCGCGTTTGAGGGGGAGGGGGGCCCGGGGCTGCGGTCCGCTGCACGCAATAGTGATCTCTATCATTAACTTTAACTTAACTTACTTCTTTTTCCCAGAGGCAGCAGCTCTGACTGAGCAGCCGAGCGGCCCCTCCTCCTTTCCCTTGGCCGTGGGCAGGAAGCGCGATCATTTGAATCAGTGAGGCCCCCCCCGGCCAGAGGAAGGAGGAGGGGCCGCTCGGCTGCTCAGTCAGGAGCTGCTGCGCTCTGAAGAAGAAGTAAGTTAATGATAGAGATCAGTAGGGTGCGCAGCGTGACTCGCAGCGCCGGGCCCCTCCCCCTCAATAGCGCTGGACCCCTTCTCCACCTTAGTTGCGCCGGGCCCTGCACTCCACACGCAGCGCCGGGGCGCAGTGGGGATTATCATGGTAGAGAGAAAAGGCCCGCGGCCTCTTCTCTCTACCATTTTTAATGAAGCAAGGGGGGCGGTACCTGCCGACGGCGGCGGGCCCCCTCTTGCTTTACATTCTGTCCGGGCCCGGTACGGGAGTACTGGTTGTACCCCCCTATCGGTGGCCCTGACTATATAGTGGTGAAATGCAGTGATAATTTTTGGCCCTTGTCTACATATTGACCCGCAGAATACAGACATGTCAGTTGAACCATTCAGTGTAAACTGCAACAAAAACTAAACATAAAACGCAAAGACTCAATTAGATTGGAAGGGGGCAGATACTTTGGCTATATAACATGTATTTCTTTGCCCCCATTTGAAATGAACTTTCTTCTATTGAACAATCCCTTTAAGTAGAAATAATTTTACGCTACAGAGCAGATATCCGTCACACCAAATAGGGAACCTGTTGTTAAAACTAGTGGTCTATAGCTGTTGTCTGGGGGTAGGTGGGCCCAAGCTGAAGTTCTGCACCAGGGCCCATGAACCTTTAGCTACATCCCTGGCTGAATATATGGGTAAATATGCACAGCTTAATGATTGGTAGATATATTATGGATAGGTAGATGCATTATATGGGATACATTTATTGGAAGTGGGGGAAGGGCTGCAATAAATTCATTTTAAGACATTCATTTTATAAAAGAAGATATGATTTTGTTCACAAGCTCTCACACTTAGCTCACATCTAACAAGGAATGCAAGAATCAGTTTTCTTTGAAAAATCAGCAAAAATCTGAAACATAGAACATTTGGCTTCACAACACAGAAATTTCTCAGTCAACTTGGCTACAAATAAAAGGTCTGATGCATTTTCTGAGCAACATGAAAAAGAATAATCTGAAATCGTGTTCAAAGGTGAATATAAGCTTTGCATTTCTAATACAGATTACTGGGATGGATAGACAGACAGAGACAGACAGACTGACAGCTAGATTAGATAGATAGATAGATATGAGATAGATAGATAGACAGACAGTTACAATATTAACAGATATCAGCTACAACCATCATAGGATGAAACCAAAATATGGAAAAGTGGTTCTGAAACTTCAAAATGTCACTGACATAATGAACAATGAGGAGTAAAAACAATGAACAAATAATTATAGTTTTTACTTATCTCCAGGAATGCTGAATGTGGAATCATTTTCTTTTTTGAGGAAAAAAGCTTTTTTTGGGTCATGTATTTAAACAAGAACCAAAAAAAAAGAAATGGGGCCCTCACCGGGTTCCCCAAAGAGCACTCATATGGGACATGTAAGTACCCGCACGTATGTGGGAAGGAGATACTAGCCACCAATACTGCATGCACCTCACTAAATAATGTAAGAGCAGTACAGGACTGAAAACCCCACATTACAGTAGAGGGGCGTATAGGCCACCAATTACGGGCATGCACCTTCTAATACAGTAAGAGCGTACAGCTGTAGTATGCCTGTACTGTAGAGAGGCGCGTTTAACCCACCAATCATGCATGCCCCTTCTCAAATAAAGTAAGGCAAAAGGGAACTTTAGTACTGCACTGTATGCAGGAGGCGCTGCTAGACACCCAATCACTGCATGCACCTCACTTACATGAAAGAGAGTCAGGCATGTATACTGCACTGTAGTAGAGAGGGCTTTAGCCCCAATCATGCATGCACCTCTCTAATACATGTAAAGCAGTACGCATGTGTATGCACGTACTGTAGAGAGGCCTGCTAGACCCCAACCCGAACCATCACTAATACATGTAAGAGCAGTAAGGACTGTAGTACGCCTGACTGTAGAGACCCTATAGACCCCCAATCACTGATGCACCTCACAAATACAGTAAGGCATAAGGAATGTAGACAGCACTGTATGTAGAGTGGCGTTTCTAGATCGCCTGAAGAAAGGGGGGTAGCAAAAGACTTAGGGCCCTGGGTGCAAAACTTCGTTGGGGGCCCCCCTACTCCAGAAATCTGGGAAAAAACTTTTCAACAACACCCCTACTGACTTTTGCGGATGTCTGGTGGTGTGTGTACTGCAGAAAATAATTTGTATTAAAAGGAATTGCAATAGAAGAAAATTCTTTCAAAGGGGCCAAAGAAAAAAAAATTTTATACATCAAATATCTGTTCCTTGCCCCCCCCCAAAAAAAAAAATAAATAAATAAATAAAAAATGTTGTGGGGTAAACAGGAAAAAAAATGAAATTTGTCCTTTTTTTTTAGGGCTTATTTTTTTTTGGGTTTTTTATGCTGAACATTTAATTGCCCTTTTTTTATTTTTCTACATTGGGTGGTCCAAGGGGCCAATTATCACTATTATTTTGGGGATTAATACCACAAAAAACTGACCAAACCAATATAAAAAAGAACAAAATTACCAATAACAACCCAAAATACAAGGGCCAAAAAATACCCTATATACACCACTATTTTTGACTAATTTCACCATAATGTTTTCAGACCAAATCAAAAACCCAAAAAATACCCCAAAAAAAACAATAACCCAAGGGGCCAATAATTCCGCAACAAACACTACCAAAATATCCCTTTTTAGAGGTTTAAAAAAATACCCTCTGAATTTTAAAAACCCTTTAAATAAACCACTATTAATACATACAGTGACCATTTTAGGGGGGGGGGTAGATACCCTGTACACAGGGGTCTGCAAAACATATTTTGAAATTTCAAGGGCAGTTTTCATTTTTGGACCCCACAGGGAATGTTTTTTTTCCGATGAAGTTTTTTCTCCCTTTTCCCCTTTTTTTTTTCATCCAGTGTGGGCCATCATGACGTCTTCTCCCCCAAACTCGCCCTCAGAATTTACCACATAAACAGGGTTTGACCCCCAAAGAGTGAAAGGTTTCCCCAAAAAAAAGTATAGGGCCCCCCATTTTTTGCCACCAGTAAAGTAGAACACACTCCATATAGCAGACAGCCCCCAAAATTGACAGGTTATAGGAAGATGCTTTTTTTTAGGGAGTTAGAAAACCCTTTTTAAAAAATTTTTCGGATAAATTTGGCAGAATTTTCCTATTAAGTACCATACCACAAGATGCACTTAGGTTTTAGAGGAGGAAAATAAAATTTGAAGCAAAAAGTCCAGACTGAAGTGTAGTTTTTATTGGTACCATTTTGGGATAGATGTGAGTTTTTGATCACTATTTATTCCAATTTTTTGGGGACATGAAGTGACCAAAAAAAACACAGTTTTGGCATCTGGAGATAAATTATGTTATATTTTAATAGATTGGACTTTTACGGATGTGTCAATACCAATTATGTGTAATTTTTTATCTTTTTATTTGAAAAATTGCACAAGTGGAGGGATTTAAGCTTTAATATTTATTTTTTACTTTCTTTTTCACTGCATGCACCTCCCTAATATAGAGGTTTTACAAGTAAAGTGTTCATAATTGGTTGGATCTTCCACCAATCACATGAGCCCCATATCAATGTGCCAGGGTATATATTTTTATTTTATATATATAAAAATATATATATATATTAATATAAATTTTATATATATAAAATTTTTTGTTTCGGATCAAGCATTTCTGAAATGTAAAGGATATGATACACGCTTTACAAATTAAAAAGCTGAAAAGTGTGTCATGCATATGTATTAGGCCCATGACTCAATACTTTGTAGGACCACCATTAGCTGCAATGACAGCTGCAGTCTCTTGAGGGGTCTATGAATTAACAACTGGGCGTAACCATTTTCCTAAACAGATTTGTTACTTATATCTATATCATTTTTTTTTTTTTTTGCAGGTTTTTAAAATCTTTTTTTAATCTATACAACAGTAAGGCTATGTTCACATGGCTTATTTTGGGCCGTATCTCACCCCGTATTTCTCGCCGTACTGCGCAAAATACAGGGCGAGATCCGTCCCAGTCATTACGGTAATCCACAGTTATCATAGAGAACTATGGATTACGTCTCCTCTCCCTGCTCGCACAATATGGCGAGCGGGGAGAAAGTGACATGTCAATTACTAGCGGCGTATACGCGCCGTGAATAATGAATGTCTATGGGGCCGCCGGGTTGTCGCCCCCCCCTGCCCCGCTCCTGCCCGCCCCCGGACACATGGCGTAATTGCGGGGCGAAATACGGCCCGCAATTAAGCCGTGTGAACTCAGCCTAAGCCTTGTGGCCCCTTCAATTGGCTGGATGGTTGAAAACTATGTTACAAAGGAAGGAAGAAGGCAGCTCACCTCAATGTTGACAGTCAATAGACCTATGGCAGTGCCGTGCTCAAATCCGCGGTCATGACCCGCAACCAAATCGTGATCCAAAGAAGCAGTAGTGGATTGGCACCAGCAGTCATATGCATAAAATCCAAATTTATTGAAAAATACAGGTAAAAAGCCACAAAAAAGCCACGACGTACAACGTGCGCATAAGAAAAATGATCAGAGGGGTGACCGGGCTTAACGCGTTTTCACCCAACTTTGGCCCTTAGTCTGAGCTCAGCCGGTCACCCCTCTGATCATATTTCTTATGCGCACGTTGTACATCGTGGCTTTTTTGTGGCTTTTTATCTGCATTCTTCAATAAATTTGGATTTTATGCATATGACTGCTGGTGCCAAGCCACTTTTGATTCTTTGAAAACTATGTTGCATCTTTGTGCATAAACAAAACTATATTATGTTTCTAAAAACAAGATGCCATATACATAAACGTGAACTAGTCTATATGTCTCATGATTTTCCCAGAATACCATGGGCTACACAAATGAACATTCTGGACTCGCCTGCACACCTATAATCATGAATGTGATGACACATTAGTTACGTTTCTCAGGAGCACGACTGACTAAGACGCCTGAACCTTCTGATGTGTCATGAGCTGCTAAGCCCGGGGTGATGTCGTCATAAGGAGAACACCTCACGCCGTGAATCAGTGAAATGTATGCAGCGAAAATAAAGAGAAAAGCCGAAGATTCACAGTCACCAGGAAGTTTAGACGCAAGGAAGAGACTTATTACAAGAATAGCATATGGGATCATGTATGTATATAGATAGCGAGGATAAGGTTATCTGTGCTGGAAAAGTAATTTCCTCATTTATTGCAGAAGCAACAAAAATGTTGACATTTGTGGCCAGTTTTATGAAAGGTAAATATAATAAGATTTCATAAAAAGAAGATATGATAGAAAAAGAACTCTACAAAAAAACACTGTAGCTCAGTTTCCCTGAGTGGTGTGAGTGTGATGGGGGGAATGATAGGAGGTGGAAGATGTCATGGAGCAGAGAAAAGCCCTTCCCCTTCACATTCACTTGCACATATTCCGTACGAAAACCGGATGGAAGAATGTGCATGCAGAATGATTTTCGGGCGGCCTGCAGGCAGAAAAACCACCGGACGGAAATCCCATGCAGTGGGGACTGCTTCACGGGTTTTCCATAGAGCCATTGTGCTCGTTTGTGGCTGGTTTTTCAGGCGGTCTGCAAAACCACAAACCGCCTGAAAAACCGGCCGAAAACCCGGGCAGTGGGGACATGGCCTTACTTGCCAGATTGTATCAATATTTATTTTTTGGGGGGGGGGGTTGTTTAGCTATTTTAAATGTTACATAGTTTCACATAGTTACATAGAGAAAGACTTATGTCCATTAAATTGAGCCCAGTACAGGGAGAACATGTGGATGAAAGGGAGAGGTAAAGGGAATTTTAAAATGTATATGTATTGTATTCAATTGCTTTGTATTCACTGCCTCTACAAACTGTCACATACTGTATTAAATAGTACAATTTATATATTTTTATAAAAATGGTCCTCATAAAATAGGACATGGATAAGGATATGTGTTGGACTTTAGGAGACATAAGTGATATTAAGTTGAACATATGGAAAACTGGTAATTGGCTCCAGAGCCCCAAAATGTCACTTAATATAATTCAAAATAGAGAATAAAAGAAGATGAAGCAGATAACTAATCCAAATAAAGCAAGACATAATATGTTGGGCTCCTATATGATATGATATAACTGGTGGGCTCCTAGAATCAACTCCACTTGTGGGCATTAGGCATCCCAGTTTGACATTGTATGTAGTACCACTCTGTACTGTAGAGAGGCGCTAATAGACCACCAATCACTGCATGCACTGCACTAATACAGAGGTTTTAAGACTAAAATTCTCATGATAATTTGCTGGATCTTCCATCAATCACATGAGCTGCAGAACAGCAGTGTCTGGGACATTGTAAGGTGAGTGTGGTTTATAGGCACAATGTGCCAGGATATATGTATATAGTGGGTTGCAAAAGTCTTCCTCCCCCTAGAACTCTTCCTCATTTTTAAATGTTACAGCCATAACATTTTATATATTTCATTGCTGTATTCTGTGATAGGGCAACACAAAGTAGCAAGCATTTGTTCTCATTCAGTCACTGTCTAAAAACTAAATGGCATAGACTTAGACAGGGAGTCAAAAGTCCAGATTTAACCGGGTTCATGCTTTTTGTTTAAAACTTGGGGCATTTATAGATTAGCTCTTTAGACCTACTATTAGTTGTACTTTTTACAGCACAATTTTTGTGCACCGCGTTGCATCCTGGCCATGCTCCCTTTCACTGGGAAGCCATACTCACTTTCCACAACACTACGCCTTCATGTCAGGTTGTAAAATGTGTCCATTGCCCGTAATATATGAATCTGTTACACACTAGAACACGCAAACACAACAAATTATCAGCAGCACTCTACAAGCACTAAAAACAGTCAAAGGGGACATAGGAATTTTTGGGAAAAGCATTTCTGCTACTTTGGAATATCTGAAAATTTTGAGGTTCTTGGTGTACATTTTTCATCGAAACTGTAAAAGCCCATCTACCAACGACAAGGTGAACTCAATACAGGTGATAACCTACTCCATATGTTACCTCTCTTGGTGGCTGTTCAGACCTCTACATTTCAGGGAGAGAAGATTCCAGCTGTAACCTGATCTGATTAAGAAACCTGTGCAGATGGATGGAGTGCAAAAACCAAGATGGGGGCAGCTACTTCCCCATGCAAACAAACACTGGAACATGCGGCACCAAAAGTGCACCAGTTTTTGGTGCAGTTTACAACACTTTTTCTGCTGCAACTACAATAGCAAATGAGGGCTAATGTCCTGGGTAAGACCATTCTATGCTAAAAACATTTTTTCCTAAGGCCATTGTGACCTGAGAGACCAGTGTATGTAACTTTGTAATGTTAGGGCCTGTCCCCACGGCCATGGACAAATACCGGTCGGTTTACCCGACCGGTATTTGTCCTGTTTTTGTGCCGTGCACACGGCCGCCGGAGGATGGCTTTTCACAGCGATGAGTGGAGAAAATCCCTCCCCCTTCACATTCACATATTCTGTCTGAGAACCGGACGGAAGAATGTGCATGTTGTTTGCTTTTTGGGCGGCTTTTTGGAAAAACCGCTGGGTGGAAGACCGTGCAGTGGGGACATGCCCTTAGGGGGAAATTACATCTTCCAGCAGTTTGTAGTTATTTCCTTGTCTCCTGGCTCAATGCAAATGCTCAGAAACCATCTATAAAACAGGAGGAGGGGGATGCTGCTTCGCAACAAACTCTAGGTATGAAGATATTCTACCCTAGAATAATTGGAGCTAGGCAGGAATACCAGACTGAATCTGTATAAACCATAGATGTATCTTACAGGCGGTGGTTGTATTTTAAGTACTTGTGGGTGTTTATGTTTAGATACATATGTTCTTGAACAAGGAGCAGCTTTTCAATCTTTCCTATCAATGTACCAGATCCGACAAGTAACCATATCAATCTATTGGGCAAATGTATTTACAAAAATTTCTCTTAGATTCATTGTGAATCATACAATTAGGCTACAATTCAAAAATTGGGTACAAGCCTCACCCGGCCCCCAGGGCCACCTTTTCACCATTTCAAGTCTTTGGCTTTGTATTTTATTATAGTATAAAGCGTTGACCTATCTGCATTATTTATGGCATGGCTTTATCTTCATACCTAGCATAGTCCTTAGCTGTACTTTATGTATCCCAGGATTTGTACAGGATTTTTCCCTACTAATAAGGGCTCCTCCAGATTGCCGCTGGGATTCTTAACAGCGGGAGAGGACACAGCTGCCATTCGTTGTGCTGTCAGGTTACAGCCAAATGCTGCTTTCCTTTTCAGCAGCTGCTGTTTGGAAGACTATTTGCACACGCATGTGTGTCTTTCATAAGAAACATGAGACATGCTTATTAACTGGTGTAATGGCAGTGGGGGCATGTAGAGGCGAAAGAGTCTGCAGGTGTTTGAAAATCCATCTCCAGACCACATGCACTTAGTCGGGTCTTTCAAATATTAGGAAAAATATTGTCTGAAAGAAAATGTAAAACTATATGTATTAAAAATTCTCATTTACATTTGAAAGTGTTGTACAAGAGTCACAAATATTAATTGTGTGCAGCCTGTTTTTTTTGTGTGCCTGAGACAAACATTACTGATGACAGAGTTGTGCACTTTCTACACCTGAGGTCTCAAACTCAGTCCAGTTAATGGACCACATATAGGAAAAATTTGAAGTTGACAGGCCACATTTCCTTCAAATTCTGCACAACCTATATTTAATGCCAGGTCGCTACGTACGTGACAATGCCAAATATGTAAGTTTGCTTTATTTATTTTTATTTGCAAACATTTATAATAGGGAAAGTATTGTGTGTGTTTTAACTTTATTTTTTAAACTTTATCACATATTTTTCTTTACTTATCTCAATATGGGACTGAACTGAACGATCATTTGTCGCTATTATAATACACTGCAGTACATGACTGTATTGCAGTGTATTATACCATCTGTCAGGCAGCTTATTACACTCTGTCCGTGGGAAGGGCCTGGCAAGCCAATGTCACTGACAGACCAGAGGCCAGTGTTAGGCCTTTGGCTGTCATGGCAAGCATGCCATGGCCTTAATAATAAAGACTCAAAAGATTAGCAAGTATACATAGTCCGTAAGATTCAGAACAAACACATATATCTTTAAATTATATTAGGAAAGAGTTCAACCTGTGATGCGAAAATCTCTTGCAACTTTTAACTATGCAAAAGCAACATAGAAAATTCTTACTTAATGTCCATATCTAGTTTGGAACACGGAGATGTTTAGAGAAGCAGCGATGAGGACCGCCCCACAGTGAAATTTCGGAGGAAAACTCCTCCTTCCTCAGACTGGTGTTGGTTGGCTGTGTCCTCCCACAGGTAAGTTGCAGCACACCTCACTTCCTATATATACTAAAGCACATGACACATAATAACCACATATGATTAAAATACATTAATTGTGAACGCTAGCATAATAGGATACAATTAACTATTAGAGAAATGCCTTCAAACTGAATGTCTCGTTAAGTCCATTAGGGACCTGGGAATTCAATTAAAAAATCCAAAAAGCTTCAGATTGAAGCAAACGGGACCGAAGCATAGACTGAACTCTGCATCTCACTTGTTCTAAAATACACCATCTCAATTCATGTATTTGCTATGTGATTGCAGGGTGCCAATGGAAGATGGAGGGAGCCCTCTCCTTCTGTCAAACCTTTTGCATACCATTATTGCTATTTACTGTAGCACCTAAGGGATTAAATGGCTGTGATCGGAGTAAACTCTGGTCCCAGTTATCAGAGCAGAGCCTCAGCCTTCCCAAAAACGTTTGGGGGACTGTGGTGTCCCACTGGCCTCAGATGACAGTTATAGAGGACAGACTCAGGGGTCTGAAACAAGTGAAAAACGTACACATAGGCTGTATGGACAAAACATTTAACATTACTTCATTTTTATAAATTGGTGCATAAAAGACACAGTTCTATGACGAACAACCTTTGGCAATGAAAAACATATGAAAACGTGGCAGTACTTAGATGTATAGCTTCTCCTGTTTAGAGGTGAGTGATAGTCCCATAGTAGACTAAATAGGAGCCGATCATGCTGAGTTGCAGCCCAGTGCCGCCATGCAATGAACGACGTTTCGGAAGCACGCCTTCCTTTCTCAAGGCATCTTGAGAAAGGAAGGCGTGCCTTCCGAAACGTTGCGTCATTGCATAGCGGCACTGGGCTGCAACTCAGCATGATCGGCTCCTACTATCTACTATGGACTATCACTCACCTCCTAAACAGGAGAAGCTATACAGCTAAATACTGCCACGTTTTCATATGTTTTTCATTGCCTAAGGTGTTTCGTCATAGAACTATGTCTTTTATGCACCAATTATAAAAATGAAGTAAAGTTCAATGTTTTGTCCATACAGCCTATGTGTACTTTTTGATTTATATAGGGAGTCTAAGCAAGGTACTCCTAACGCTGGACTATAACGTGTGCACTGCTAATATACGGCATTGTTTGCAATTATTGTCTGAAACAAGTGATCTGCATGTTTGAAACCCCTGTTCTACATGTAGTGCCTGGGTTTGGGGTGGTCCGGACTCTATGCTGGATTCCCGAGACATTGACAAGGTGTCACCACATGTTACTGCTCTCTGGAAGGGTTGGTTAGGCATGGTGCACCACAATGGGAAATAGGTCCAGAGAATCAGGAGACTGCAGTACACCAGTGCACTTCTTTAATGGAGGAACTTAAGTGCAACAACATACAGGCAAGACACTGAGCAGCTTCTCTCTGATAGAGAAAAGTTTTGTGCTGAGGTAAGGCCTGGGCTAGCTGTTCCTCTCTCTCAGAAGGCTGGTCTGCTGGCTGAAGCACTGGTGTCCCAGGGTCTGTGACTCAGTCGTCAGACTGGCTTTCTTGTCAAAGGGCTGGTGACCCAGGATATCTGGCTTAGTACCTTCAGCATCCTCTGCTTTTCACACAGGCAGTCTGGCAGAGTCTCTTCTGCTAACCACTGGTCTCTATCTGCAGAACACATAAGGGCTCTGAGTGCTAACCTATTATACAATTTCTAGATGATCTAGAATCTTTTAATGGGAGGGGTGGAGTGGAGAAGTATAACCATTAGGCTATGTCCACATGGCAATGTTATAATACCGTCTGAAATCCGACAGTATTATAACATCACAGTACCATGTTTTTCTGCATGGGTTTGAGGAAAAAAATGCAGTCGGTTTTCAGACTTTGACCAGCCCAGTACATAGAAACGTACTAGAGTCTGTTGTAATATGGCGGATTACAGAACGTGTTCTATAAACCGGCGGTTTAGAAATCCAACAATAGAAAATCCCTGCTGCATAGAATACAGCTCGGATTTTCTATTGTGGTCTATGGGCACTGGTTACAGTCTGCGTTTTGCAGATTCTAAATACTGAATCTTCTTAAAAATCTGTCTTAAAATCAGTGCTGTAAAGACAAGGCCTTACAAAAACATTGTTACAATTTCAGTCGCTCATACATTTGTATAGAGCTTCCATTCTGGCCTATGGGAATGACTCAGCATCTTTTCCAGGTGGTGCAAAGGTCACTGTCTGAGATTTTCTCTCCAAAACTCAACTGTGCATCTTCTGGCACAGTGAAAAGTTACGAACTTCTCAGTCCATAGGTGCAAATCTCAGGGTCTCTCAGTTTTAGTTGGCTATGCGCTAACTCTTCCCACAGTGCAGACAATGCAGTGCAAATAAACAGGACATATTATAGTAAACAATTGAAGCTGAGCTTAACAATGTAAAACAGTAAAGAAGTACATAACAGTATAAACCATGGTACCCAGATAGTAAGATGTTGATGGCTTTGCATAGTACCAGTAGGGTGAATGTCCACAGTTCAAAGTACCTTTGTTCTGGGGCACTACATTCATCGATTCAGAAAAAGAAATGCTGCATTCAAGGTTTTTAGTCTAGCACAACAAGGTATCCACCATGAAAACAACTGTCATTGGACACCTAAATGTTACAGGAACATTTTTAAGAGTTATTACTTTAGCACTTTTCTTTTTAGCAAGGACGGAATCAAAGGGGTAAACCAAAAATATTTAAAGACCCAAACATTTGTCAATCAAGTCCTATCACAATTCACTACATCATCTAAAGGGTTTAATGGCCAACCTCAGAAGTTCTTTTAATCACTATTACTAGAGAGCCGAGCAAGTAGTGCTGCACAATTTAAATCCTTTTGGATCCATGCTGGGCTATTTCTGCAATGAGGAGGAACTTCTATTCGGGACTTTTAAGCCTTAGATCTGGGGGGTTTTACAAAGGAGGAGGCTCTCTATACAAGACCATCATTGCCGCACAAGAAGACCGGTCGGGGGACAGAGATAGCTGGTGCAGGGGAAAGAGCACCTGGTGAAGGGGACAAGAGGATCGGGGCGCAGGGGAAAGGGGGAACCTGGTGGGGGGATGAGAGTAACTGTGCGGGGGGAGAGTGACCGGGTGCGGGGGGAAGAGGACCTTGTGCAGGGGGAAGAGGCCCTGGGCAGGGGAGAGAGAAACGGGTGCGGGGGAGAGAACTTGTGCAGGGGAGAGAGAGGACCGGGTGCGGGGACAGAGAGACCTGGTGCAGAGACTGAGGACCGGTCAGGGACAGAGGGGCCCCGGGTCGAACAAGGGGCCCTGGTGCAGGGGACAGAGAACCGGGTGCGGGGAGAGAGAGGCCCTGGGCGGGGGACAAGAGGACCTGTGCAGGGGGAAGAGGACCTGGCGGGGGACAGCGAATAGCGGCAGGGGGAAAAGGACCTGGTGCAGGAGACAGAGAGGACCGGGTGCGGGGACGAGAGGACCTGGTGCAGGGACAAGAGAAATGGTGCGGGGGGAGGAACCTGGTGCAGGGGAGAGAGGACCTGGGCAGGGGAAAAGAGGACCGGGTGGGGGGAAGAGAGAAGGGGTGCAGGGAAGAGAGGAACTGTGCGGGTGGAAAGGGGACCTGGTCAGGGAACAGAGAGTAACGGGTGGGGGGGAAACAGAGGGACCTGTCTGCAGAGGGGACCTGGGTGCAGGGCAAGAGAAGACCTGGGCGGGGGGAAAACCCGGTGCGGGGGACAGAAGCCCTTTGTCAGGGGAACACGGGTGCAGGGGGGGGAATAACGGTGCGGGGGGGGAGAGACCTGGGCAGGCCAAAAAAATTTATTTTGGGGGGGGCCATTTTTTTGGAGGGGACGGGGGGGGCGCCTTTGCTGTACTTCCCAGGCACCATAAATGCCTTTTCCCGCCCGGAAATTGGTAACCTTTGCAGCTGATACTCGGGTCGCCATTGACGGAATCCAATTTTCCCCTTCTGAATGAAGGCATGATTTAAGGTAAAATTCACATAACCCAAAATTTTCCACAGAAAGTGTTTCTCTACATTGACTTCAATGATATTTCATTAGGCTAATTCCACAGGAAAGGTTTATTTGCAAATTTTACTGCAGATTTTGCTTTTACAACTTAAGTCAATATAGTGAAATCTGGGGCATATCCACCTGGTATGAATGTATCCTAAGTGCTGCTGATTTTATTCCATGCATTTTCCAAGGAAAATCTGACGCATAATTCATGTAATTCCATGGCTAAATCCTGCAGTGGGCCCAAAAAAATTATATAAAAAACACCCAGTATAGCTTATGATGGACTGTACACACCACATTTGTGTCTTTCTAGCCTTCATCTTTCTGGTACACATCAGTATACCACTTCTCACTGAGTAATCAATTACTCCATTAACCTTCAATATATGTGAGGCAAGAAGTAATATAAGCAGCTATGGAAGCCTTCATTAGGCCGCCCGGCACACCACCATACGTCTGTTTTGAAAAGACAGTTTCTGGATATGAAGCGGAGCACGTGCACTCAACTTCTTTGGTCGACCATGGCGAGGCCTCTTCTGAGTGGAACCTGTCTTGTTAAATCACTGTATGGTCTTGGCCAACATGCAGCAGCTAAGTTTCAGGGTTTTGGCAATCTTCTTATAGCCTCGGCTGTCTTTATATAGAACAGCAAGCCTTTTTTCAGATCCTCAGACAGTTCTTGGCCATGAACTTCCTTTGACCAGAATGAGAGAGTGTGAGAGTGATAACACCAAATTTAAGACACCTGCTGCCCATCCACACCTGAGACCTTGTAACACTAACTAGTAAGATGACACCGAGGAGGGAAAATGGCAAATCGGGCACAATTTTTCCATCTTCACTTAGGGATGTACTCATTTTTGTTGCCAGTTTTTTAGACATTGATTGCTATGTGTTGAGTTATTTTGAGGGCACACCAAATTTACACTGTTACACAAGCTGTACACTGACTACTTTACATTGTATCAAAGTGTCATATCTTTAGTGTTGTCCCATGAAGAGATATAATACAATATTTACAAAAATATGAGGGGTGTACTCACTTTTGTGAGATACTGTATGTATGTATTAATACACACACATGAAATTTGGTTGCAATGGATCCGCTTTCATGATCGTTTTTATTTCGACAAATCTTGCAATTCTCGACTAACAGAGGAATTTTTTTTATAACCGGATATGAATTAACTTGCAAATGTTCTCTCATGCTTTTCCAAATCACAACTTTGATGATATGAGCCCAGCAGAATTTGAATATAAAGGAAGCAATTTGTGCTGGCGTTTAATATTTACTGTGACTGCGAGAGATTCTAATTTCTTCCCCTCAAGCGTAGCTTTGGTTTTACTGTTATTCTTCAGTTGTCCTGGGAAAGGATGTTCTGGTTGAAGTCCAAAAACCTGGATAATGATCTTGTCAGAAATTCTGAAATTAAGCACAGTGTTAGAAAAATGTTATATATTTGTCACTGCCAACAGTCCTAGGATTTCTCTTTTCTTGTTTTTTTTTTTACTATATTTCCACTTAAAAGGCAACGGTCTTAAAGGGGTTTTCCAACACTTTTAAAAACCTCCCTACCACTTTCCACTGAAATAGAAAATTACTTCCTCTTCCATCACCATCGTTCCAGCTCTGTCAGAGCTCCAATCTTCCACATTTTTAAGACACAAAAGCCCTCATGTATGAATGGGGCTGGTTTTTGGCATATTTTGAGCAAAAATCCTGTTCTATACAGTAGATGTATGAAGAGTCCAAACTTTGGCTGCCCCGACACTTTGGATAAGACACATTTATGAATGTGGGACGCCAAAAGTAGGCGCATAACTATCAGAACAGCCAGATCATGTTAAAAGTGGTCTGCCTGAGCTCAAAGTTGTCATACTGGAACTAGATTTGCCATTAGGGCGAAAAAATATCAATTATTTCTCAAGTTATACCACTAAAATAATACAAGCTAATTTATAATGATTATCAAACTATATAAAATTAAGTAATATAAAATAAATATTAAATAATAAAATATCCAATTAATATTAAATTATATAATATCCAAAAAATAAAAATTTTCTCCCATAAAATTTAAATAAAAATATATCATCTAAAATTAATATTGAATTAAATAATATAAATAAATTAAAACAATAAAGCATCTACCATAAATCCATTCTCAGTCGGAGTTATCAGAGTATTATCAGTTATTACAGACACATCGCAGCAGGCTGAAAATAAAAGAAAAGCCATTAGAATAGCATGTCAGTGAATAGAAACTATGGTAGCATGTCACACCACAAGTCTCAGCAAGACCTGTTGTTTGCCAGATATTGCTGTATGTGGAATAAAGACTGACCTACATTATGATAACCAAAATTGAACATATTATATAAAAGTATAAAAAAGGATTTTGTAATATAATTATAAATAAAGAAAAATATTAAAATCAGAACAAATTTTTATCATTAACATAATAAATTTTAAGTTAGAAAAGCAACTCAATGAACTGCTTTAAACTCTACAGAGAAGGACAGAAGCTCATAAACGTCAATCATACTCTTAGATGTTTCTCTATCTCCTACCTCACAATGCTCTCCTTGTGTCAATCTCAATTTGTCGCTAGAATGTTGCAAGAGATAAGTAGCTATTACTGTCAATCATAGTAAAAATGTAATTGTTTGAAGTATACTGAGTTATGCACAGGTGTTATGCCTTATTTTGTATTCACATGTACACTCTGAGATATTGTAATATCCTGTAGATCCTCTGTCTTTGTCGTTTTGTTATTCTAATGTCTTTATGTCTTGATCCCAATAAAGCTTTTTTTTTGAATACGGAAAGAAATGTAATTGTATTCTGTTGCTTCTCTTCTCTATAGAGACCAGTGCAATTCATTGAGTTGATTTTCTGATGAAAAATTAATTATGCAATAATAAAATTTTGTTTTGATTTATTTTTTGTTTCACTTCATTAAATGAGCCAAATTTTAATCAGATGGTGATCAGCGCAGAAACTTTGCAGCTCTTAGCCTTTATTTTTCATACAGAAATAGCTGGCACACCACAGGTCTCGCTGAGACTTGGGGTGCTCCAAGCAAGATCACTACCATAGTTTCTATTCACTGACATGCTATTCTAATGCCTTTTGTTTTATGTAATCACTGATAATACCATAATAACAGGATATATGGTAGACACTGTATTGGTTTTCTAATTTTATATTGAAATTATTATTCATTTTATATATAATTGAATATAAATTTTATATTATGTAATTTTATATTAATTTTATATTTTGGGGAAATTATTTTATTTAATATAGTTTTATAATTAACATCAGTAAGCACGGCCCAAACTGCCAGGAATTCTGTGAAGTCTTTTCTACTTTTTTAATATGTAGCACAAATAGAATTCACACCAGGATTACACCTACGATGAGCTAAATGTATGAACTACAGTAGAACAGGTTCATACATTCTGGCACATTCTACACTGCTTTAGAGCTATTAAGAACTGGCCTATCGTCACAAAGTTCATACACATTGCCCTTACTATCTAAAAGTTAAGATAGCGTAAGCTTAGACAGGTAGTCTGAAAATTCCCTAGATTCATCAACTAGGCTTATGCTGCTTGATAAATTGGTGGAGCTTTAGAATTGTCTTACTTTCAGACCATTTTTTTTTAGCTTACTTTCTATGGCAGAATTTTGGTGCAAATTTTGGAGCAGCTTTGTGGCCATGACCACTTTCCCACAAGGTCATGCATACTTTTCAGGAACCCGTGCCCACCTTTTAAGCATTCTGCAGAAACTGTCTTAAGTCCATAGTAAATGTGTCTGGGAGTTGCTGCCACAGGTTGCGTTAAAATTGTGCCACTTTTTGGCACATTTTATGACACTTTTCTGGTGCAACCACAACAATAAATTCGGGCCAAAAATGACAGGTATGAACGTTGGCACAGACAGGCCAGTTCTAAATAACTTTAAGGCAGTGTAGAATGTGCTAGAATGTATGAAAATGTTTTCCTGCAGCTCATACATACAGGGCAGTGTAGAGCCAATACCACAAGTCTGGCTCAGGCACCACCTTTTCCCTGTCTGGCTGTTTTCTGTTGGTCATACATACAGGGCAGTGTAAGCCAATACCACAAGTCTGGCTCAGGCACCACCTTACCCTGGTCTGGCTGTTCTTCTTCAGGTCTACATACAGGGCAGTGTAGAGCAAATACCACAAGTCTGGCTCAGGCACCACCTTTACCCTGGTCTGGCTGTCTTCTGTAGGTCATACATACAGGGCAGTGTAGAGCCCATACCACAAGTCTGGCTCAGGCACCACCTTTACCTGGTTCTGGCTGTTCTTCTGCAGGTCATACATACAGGGCAGTGTAGAGCCAATACCACAAGTCTGGCTCAGGCACCACCTTTACCCTGGTCTGGCTGTTCTTCTGTTGGTCATACATACAGGGCAGTGTAGAGCCAATACCACAAGTCTGGCTCAGGCACCACCTTTACCCTGGTCTGGCTGTTCTTCTGCAGGTTATACATACAGGGGGAAGTGTAGAGCCAATACCACAAGTCTTTGGGTCAGGCAACACCTTTACCCTGGTCTGGTTGTTCTTCAGCAGGACAAACATACAGGGCAGTGTAGTGCCAATACCACAAGACTGGCTCAGGCACCACCTTTACCCTGGTCTGGCTGTTCTTCTGCAGGTCATACATACAGGCAGTGTAGAGCCAATACCACAAGTCCCGGCTCAGGCACCACCTTTAACCCCGGTCTGGCTGTTTTCTGTAGGTCATACATACAGGGCAGTGTAGAGCCAATACCACAAGTCTGGCTCAGGCACCACCTTTACCCTGGTCTGGCTGTTCTTCTGCAGGTATACATACAGGGCAGTGTAGAGCCAATACCACAAGTCGGGCTCAGGCACCACCGTTACCGGGGTCGGGCCCTGTTCTTCTGTAGGTCATACATACAGGCAGTGTAAGCCAATACCACAAGTCTGGTCAGGCACCACCTTTACCCTGGTTTTGCTGTTCTTCTGCAGGTCATACATACAGGGCAGTGTAGAGCCAATACCAAAAGTCTGGCTCAGGCACCCCTTTACCCTGGTCTGGCTGTTCTTCTGCAGGTCATACATACAGACACAGTGTAGAGCCAATACCACAAGTCTGGCTCAGGCACCACCTTTACCCTGGTCTGACTGTTCTTCTGCAGGTCATACATACAGGGCAGTGTAGAGCTAAAAAACTGCCACAGCCCTGTTCATACATATCGCCTAGAGTGTCAGTGGATGGCACAGCAACAGCTTCAACATTGTCTGCATCTGCATGTTGATCAATATTCATGTCTCAATTTGCAATTAATTGTGAGCTCAGTGAATCCACAAGTCACAAACAAAAAACAGACAAAAACACCAGCTCACCAGCTCCAGGTGCAGAGGAACGCCCGGATCACAAGGATTTTCTGTCACTCCAATATGTGGGTTGTACTACATGTAAGTAAAGGAAAGAATCAGCCGACAGATCTCTGATGTACACCAGCCTGATTCCCATAATATCTGGCATCACTATAGACAACATTACAATAGAAACACTGACAGTTTGAGCATTTGGGGCATAGATTATCATTCCCATTAGAGGGGGAGATCATAGAAGAAAGCTCTTAAATTGTGAATCTTTTTGGATATTTAAATTAAACACCAGAGCTCCTTTTGGTCTGTTCAACAGGCAAGATCTCACTTTACAATATAAATTTTGATGTATTTGTATTTAACCCAGCTTCCGTTATCTCATGTTATGTAATTTTCCAACTCAATGACCACGTGTGTATAATTGCTTTTAGCCATTGGATACGGCTTGTAACAAACACGCGATTTGTCATTTAATTATGTTATAACTAAGAGCCAACATCCCATGGTCTGATATGAATGTGTGCGTTTATGGGTCTTAATTTTTTAAATAAATAGTATCTTGATTTAATTTCTCTTGGAACACTGGATGTTGGGGCACATTTACCAACTGAATTGTGTCAGAATTCTGGCATAATTGGCGACGAAAATAATGCTGTGCATGCTCTACACCACATTTATTATGTTCTAGACGCTTCTGTGGCTCGTTTGACAAGAGGGGAGAGGCCTCAGTAAAAGGGTGTGGCTTCAGATGAAAAGGGGAGTGGCTTAGTGTGCGAAAACGCACAAAATTATTGGCATAGTTAGCAGCATAAATGTAAGCCGACTTAAAAGTGGTATAAAGTTAGACTAGACAGTTTTAACCTATGATTAATGTGTCGTATTGTAAGATTGCCTAGTCTAACCAAACCTCAAAACTTTTTTTAGGATACAGTAATGCTAACATAATATAATCACAGTGTGAAAGCTTAGAATTAAAGACCTCAATCCTTCAAAGTATAAATGCAAAAAAAGCAGCACCACCAGAAATCCAAAAAAGGATAATTTCATCACCCAAGTCAGTACATGCTATGTTTTAACTCCTCCATCAAGTTGAAAATGGCTCCATGGAGGAGTTGAAATGTAGCATGTACTGACTTGGGTGATTAGATTATCCTTTTATGGATTTTTGGTGGTGCTGCTTTTTTGCGTTTGTACCGTCAAGTCTAACTTTACACTGTCTTAAAGTTAAACACTTTTGATAAATCTGCCCCATTTTTTCTTTGTTTCATATTAGAATCATAGAAATCCTTGGGGTCCAGGCTTTTCACTGCACTCTAAACTTTGTGATCAAAATATCTTGTCCTGACACTGGACCCCATTGCACTCAATGCGGCTAATTAAGTGCAGTTGGGGCGACATGTATGGAACAAGGCGGATTGAAGTGCTTTTTTGCAAATATTTTTCAGTGTTTAATGCGCCTGAATCTATGAAAGTGTTTTTTGTCCGCTCGTAAATGGTGTGTAAAGCTCATTGTGCTTCGCCTGTGTGTTAGGCTCATTATGGAACTTAGGTGCATTAGTAATGCACCAAACATGTATAAAGGCTATAGATAGGCTGGAAATAAAAGAAAAGTCATTACAATAGCATGTCAGTGAATAGAAACAATGGTAGTGATCCTGCTTGGTGAACCACAGGTCACAGAAAGATCTGTGCTGTGCTGGCTCTTGCTCTATGTAGAATAAAGAGTGAGAGCAGCAAAAATAAATTTCTAATTTAATGTAGTAAAAATTAAAAAATCTGAACATCATCAATGGGTTATTTAATGTAAAATTAGCTTTAGATTCTATTAAATTTAAATGCATTTTATAGGAGATATTTTTATATTTTTGGGATATTATATATTTTTATTAATTTTATATGATAACATTTTTTAATAAATTTAAATAATTAAATTTTATATAGTTTTATAATTATCAGAAATCACTTTTTATTAAAATTTTACTGGTAAGTTGAAAATATTGGATATTTTTTTTGGCCCCTTAAAAGAAAATCTACTCCACTTCGACTCCCAGGCTCAGACCACAAATTTAGATAGCTCTGCCTGTAGGAGCAGTAATGCACCTAGTTTTCCCGAACTAAATTCATTATGTGCAATTTTACGAGTGTGGTGCACGCCCCCAAACGCTTCCAAAACACCCCCTCATTTAGGGCATTAAAAAGGTGAGTCTTACGAACAATGCCCTCAACTTAAATTTTAGGCGCATAGACATTGTAGCCAGCCCCTTTTGGCGCATTTTAAGGATCGGTGCTCCCCTTGTCAAAAATCTGTGAGCAGAGTGAACCGCCCCAAAATGTCCCTGTTTGAAGACCGCATTGATCATTTATCTGGTGTATGCAATGGTAATAGCAAAGATTGTGATCTAGTGGAAAGCAGACATGCACCTGTTCTGCATAGATGGAGGATGAGCCTGAGAAGCATATGTTCTGGAGGGTCCAACACCGGACAGCTCTCTCTACAGGGTTCCTTTAAGATTTCATTAAACCTAATCAAAGCGCTTGACTCAACCATATAAATAATATTAATCGATCAAGTATTAGTTGTGCACCAATCTTTACAATGAATTCCCAAGCCTTCCATCTCCTCTTGTCTGTCATTCACTCTATTTAGTCCTATCTTATCACATAAGTCATTCATTACAGTATCCAAGACCCTGGGCTGCTGACAAGCCATCTGGATAATATGCCCTCATTTTAATAGGACATCTTCTATAAGATTCAGTTCAATAGGTTAATAAACAGCACAGAACATTGACTTATGGTTTCATCATAAGTAAATGTAAGGTTATGACCAGTTTGCTTTGGGAATTTCCATTATGCAGGATATTGATTATATCAAAAAGGAAGAGCAAATGTAAAAGAGGTGGATATAACACTCTCATATATTATTAGATCTGGAAACCTCCTTAGGGCATGTTGATAAATATGCTCCTTCCAGTTCCGCCATAAAGAGATTTGCATACTGGGGTGCACATCTGGACCCCATTGAAGTTCCCATTCACTGTAGGTATAGATCCTCTTTAAACGTGAAATAGTTGTGGCTGAGTATGAACTGTATGAGCTGTGTGACTGGTTTTGTTGGGAGGTTTTATTTCTCCAGGTGCACCTGACATGCTGCAACTCCATCCTTGTGGGGAATGTTGGTATGCAGGGATTCTACAGCGATGGTGGCTAAAATGGTACCCTCGGGTAGTGGACCGAGGGCATTTAGTTTGTTAAGAAGGTCAGTGGTGTCCTGGATATAGCTTGGAGTATCTTTAACCAGGGGTTTGCACCCCAGTATGCAAATCTCTTTATGGCGGAACTGGAAGGAGCATATTTATCAAAATGCACCACCAAAACCATGACGTACCTTTGTTATATCGATGATATCCTTGTCATCTGGACTGCGGGTGAGGAGGCCCTACTTCAATTTCATAATGACTTTAATGACTTTCACCCCACCATCAACCTTAAGCTTACCTTTTCAGAGAGCAAAATCCACTTTCTGGATACCACAATACACATCAAAGACCACCGGCTACTCATATCAATATACCACAAATCCACAGACAGAACGGCCTACCTCAGAAACAACAGCTTCCACCCGAAGCACACAAAACTTATTATTTACAGCCAGGCTATATTATACAGTCGTATTTGCTCAAACAAGGCAGACCTGGACAAGCAGCTTCTGGATCTGAGGAAGATATTTCTCCAGTTGTGATACAGACCAAAATTGACAGAAAACCAAATAAACAAAGTGCCAGCCATTAACAGAGACAGTCTGCTCACATACAAAGAGACCCTGAATGAAGAACGAGTGCCCCTACAACCCACAGCTGGAGATCCTACGAAAGATTCCCAAAGGGAACTCCAACCTGTGCTTTTATAGGGACAACAGACTCAAATAAATATTCCCAGTCCCCCCTCTCCTCTCCTTTCGGCAACCACCAAACCTGCGGCGTATTATTGTCCACAGTGCCTTGAAGGCCCCAACTGATAATGGCACCTCACCCTGCCTGCAGAACAGGTGCAAGACCTGCAGGCACATCCACACTGCTGACAGTGTACCTGTCCCACAGTCCCAGCAGGTGCACAGAATTAGGGGAACATTTTCCTGCAGGTCTAGCAATGTGGTGTATCTGATTATGTGTGTGCAATGTCCTACCACAGGCCTCTATGTGGGGGAAACAGGGCAGAGACTCAGCCAGCGCATTAATTCACACAGGTTTACTATTAACAACAGCAGATCAGATCTGCCAGTGGCCGCACACTTCTCCAGAGAAGACCCCTCTCTAGAAGATCTGCAGGTTGTGGTTGTAATGGGACATTTTAAGACAAGGAGGGAGAGAAAGGAATGAGAATATAAGCTAATGCAAAAATTTCAAACCCTGCAAAATGGACTGAATATTCATGGCAGTTTCATGTCACACTATGTATGAACTGTGAGGGTCACAAAAAGAGATAAGAGGAAGAATTACTGATCCCTCCATCACGCCTCACAAGTTTCCAGAGTGTTTATTTCTTGACCTGTTGTAAATGTTTTCTCTGCTTATATTGCATTTTGTTATTTTCAAAGATTCTAAGTTCCTTTGAAGGTCCATGACTATTGTGTATAAAAAGTCTGTGAATTTTCAGTTTCTCATATAACATCATGTCTGAAGAACAGAGCTAGAACTCTCGAAAGCTCACCATCAAATATACTCAGCCTCTAAGAGGTATCGCCTGATTTCTTCACTCTTCTACTGGTTTTTTTAATGTGCCCCGTACCTGATTAAATTCTAGGAAAAATATGTGCAAACTGCGCACTAATAAAAAACAGGACACTAGTAATTTGTAGTAGATTTAACAGAAATAATTGCTATGCATAGAAAGCTGATCTTCTTGTCAAAGCAACAATAGACAAAAGTGTAACTCATGGAATCCACAGTAAATCAGTGTGATGGGTTTGATATCAGTGGTACCCATCATGCAATGGATACATGCTTTCTGGGACACAATTGTGTAAAAAGCATTAGGTCAACTTTTTAACAATTGTTTGATTCAGTCCAGTTCACATTTTGCATGTTAATGCAGTTTTTGCTTATAGGGACTTTTATTCCAAACTGGGAAGGGATACAAAATTGTTATTAAAAGTCGGTATACGCGGTTATGGGGAAGCCCAAATGGAGAAAGGAACCGGGCTAGAGAAGCTCCCCGCCCCCCCTGTAAAGCGCAGAACCCCCCCTATACCACACCCTCGAGGGAGAAAAGGGGTTCCAGAAAACAGGTGAAGCCCCCGGAAACACCCCAAAACCCCCTTTTTTCGCCCCGGACGCCGCTAGATGCCTACATTCTCCGCAGCCCGCCCCCGTGGACACGAGGGGGCCCTTTTGGGCGCCACTTTGCCTCCACCCCGAAACCCAAAGGGAAAAGGGGGGGATTCCCGGGCACCTGGGCACCCGGGAGAGGACGGAGAAACCCCAAAGCTCCCCCGCTCCCGGGAGCTCGAAAGGGTTTCCCGGGAGCACGTGAAGCTTTCCCCTCGGGCCCCCCAAAGACGCCATCGCGCCGGACGGGGTAGGGGCTAAGGGGGAAACCGCCCCCTCCCCCTCCCTTTGCCCAGCCACAAAACAAGCAGAAAGGGCTGCTAAGCCCCTGCACAAAACCCAAAAAGGGACATATAAAATCAGCTCCTACGCCCAAGGGTTTTCACAGGCCGCCCCCAAGCCAAAGGGAAACCCCCGGGGGAAATTTGGGGTCAAACCACCCAACCCCCCCCCCCACCCACCGGGGGCTCTGATAGCAGGCCCCCATCGGGCTGGGTTTCCCCCATTTGGGCTAAATTCTGCCCCTCATATTCCCCATGAAGCAAGCACCCCCCAAAGGGGGTGAAAGCTCCACAGCATTTCCCCTACCAAAAGACGGGGCCCCGAAGCTTGATCACAGGGGGCCCAAACGGGCCCTGAAAGGGGGGAGATCTCCAGCATCAGACAGGACATTAAACAAATCCCCTTCCCCGAGAAAGAATGCTAGGAAAAACCACGAAAATCCCCAAAATTTTCGAGCAATCCTCCTCACTACTAGATAAAATCTCCAGGTTTTAACGGCAGGGCCCCCCAAACTTGGAAACCTGGGATAACCCAGGCCGGCAGATGCAATTTTCGAATTAGGGGCCGCGGGGCTCAGGGAGAGGAGGATGTCACTCTGCCCTTTGGACCCCCATTTTTTCAACCCCCATTAGGAAAGCTCCCCCCCCACCCCTATAAGCTGAAAAGGGCCCACAGAGCGTTTTAGGCCCTAAGTCCGCTACATTGCCCCAAAGGGGGAACATTATATGCTCCCTTCCACGTTTTACACAGAAAAAGAGGCAATTCAGGGAAAAAAGCTAGGAACGCGCCATATTAAAATTTCCAGGGCCCAAAGTCCATTTTTCCCAGGACCTACCCTTGGCTCACCCTTCAAAAGCGCCGTCCCCTTTAAAGCCCCCCCTCCCCACCCAAAAGGGAGGGGAATACCCCTTTTATAGATGGCTTTTTCCCCCTTTGCCCCTGAATGCCGCGCTCTGGGGGCGCCCCACTACTCTTAAGACCTGCAAGATCTTCCAAATTTCTGTAAACTTTCAACCCCCCTATCCCAGATATAGAGAAGGGGGAGCTGCCTGTTTTTGCCGCCCCCCCCGTCCCCTTTGGGGCGGGCTGTCTCATCTCCCCAAAGGACGCTCCCCAAAGGGGGGCCCCTCCCCCAGCTCAAAACCCCGGGAAACACCCCACCGCACTGAAAAGGGGACTGGTCCGGGAGCCTGATTCTAGTTTTAGCAAGGCTGGGTTCATTATTTAAAATTCGCTACTATTGAATTGCCCGGGGTTAGGGGGAAAGGTTTTTCCTTACTAAAAATTTTTTTCCCGGTTTTCTTTGAAATTGCGCCTTTTTGGGTTTTGCAAAAATTTACTTGCGGGGGCCTCCCCTTTTTTTTGATCCCAAACCAGGTGTGTCCCTTTTAGGCGGAAACGGGGGGGTACCTTGGGGGATTATCACCCTGAGATTTCCCTTGGGTTTCCCCTTTTTTTTTGGGGCCCAACCCCCGGGAGCCTCCAAAAACCCCAGGGGACCCCCAACCCCAATCTGGGGGAAAATTTTACCCCCCCCTTTTAAATTCCTTTTCCTAAACCCTGCTCAGCTCTCTGGGTTTACTATTTCCAGCTAAATTTTTTTGGTTTGAGTTGTTGTTTACTTTTTGTGGTTTTGGGGGTCATCCCCTGCGTTTGTCTCCCCCCCCTAGTGTTTACCCTCCCCCCCACCCCCCTCAGCTTTCCCCGAGGGGCTCCAAGGGTCCCCTTTTTGTATCTACCACCTCCCCCGAAACTGAGCTTTTAGGTTCCCCCCGATAGGCGGGCGTTTTAGGGTTGGGTTGGCATGACCTGAATTTTAAAGGGGGCTAACTCTAAATGTGAAAGGCGCCCCTAGCATTTTTCGGGAAAATGTAAAAACATAAAAGCAAAAAATTTCTTTTTACGGGAGCCCTAAATTAAACCCCAAATTTGGCCAAAAATTTTTTGAAAGGGCTTTTTAAACCGACACCCTTTTCTCAGCAACTAACGAAAAAAAAGGCTGGAGTGGCCAAAAAAAAAGGGCCAACCCCTTTCCCCCTGCGGGTCCCCCCAAACCCTCAAGTTGATCCGGGGGGCAATATTTTCATTTTGGGCAAGCTCCCCCTCTTTTGGCAAACCTTTGTGGTATCAATCTTTACCACCAAACACTTAAAAGGTGCCCCTTTTCGAATTAGAGTCCTTCACGGGCTTTCTAATTTTCTCTCCCTCTGCCCCCTGGGGGGGGAAACTGCTTTAATCTAAACTTCTCTAAACACCATGGATAGGATTTTCCCTCAAGGAAAACCCCCCCACTCAATGCAGACTGCCCTGGGGCCCTTCCAAAAAAGTAAATTGGGGCCCCACTCCCTTTTTGATCTCGGGAGAAAAAGGACACCCAAGGACGGGGAATTCCCTTTTTTACTCAAACCCACAAAAACCCACCCCCAGGCTGGTTTAAATTTTTTTGGGAAAATACCTAACTCTCGCGGCTTTGAAGGACTCTAAGATTTAACCCGATCACATGGGTCGGATCTTTGCCCCGGTCAGGGGTCGAGCTTTGATTCCCGGGGGGGGACCCCGGGGGTTTGCTAAATGCCACTGGAACTAAACAGTTCCCTATAAAAAATCAGATACATAGACAAAAATTACGGGAAGACTTTTGCCCTCTTTTTTTGAGTTTAAACCCGCGGGGCACGGTGTCCTCTTCCCTCCTCCCTTTGGGGGGGCTCATAAAGCCGTTTTTCGGGGGCATTTGCATTGCGCAAAGGTTTCCCAGCAAAAAAAAGACAGCAGGGGAGAAAACACGGGCTCTGCGCACCCTCCTAAAGGGGACCCCCGAAAAAAAAAAAAAGGGGAAAAAAAATTTGGGGGGGGGGGGGGGGGGGGGGGGGGGTTTTTCCCCTAGTGTTTTTCCCCTTTGAGACGTAAGTAGCAACCTGGCAGGACCAAAAGGGATATAGCCACCCGTAGGGTTGAAAAGCTATTAGGGGTATTCAAAGAAGAGATTTTACAATTTTTGGCAAAAAACCCATACATTTTGGGCCAAAGGCAGCTGAAAAAAGATTTTTTTAAAATCCTCCCCATGGGCGCCCCCCGCAAATCACACAGGGCCCTACGTTATGACCCAAAATGCGATGGCCGATATTTTCTTAATTACTTTTTTCAAATTGTACTCCCTTCCCCCCAAGGGGTGCCCCCTACTGAGATCCAGGCGCAAATCAAAGACTTTTTTCAAAAATGCCCCCCTCGCCCCCGTCCATCTGAGGCTCATGATCTCCTTAAAAGCCCCCATTAAAGCGGAGGGAAATTTCAGAATTCTGAACACTCCCCCCGGGGGAAAGGGCCCCGGGCCCAGACGGTCCCGCCCTACCAAAATTTTAAAGCGTACGCTGACACCCTTCCCCCCCCCATAGTTCAAATGTTTTTAAATCCTTTATCGGGATCCCCCTTCCAAAACAATGACCCTCTCCCACATCTCCCTCATTTACAAAACCCGGGAAAGGCCCGGCAGACAGTGCCAGTTACCGGCCCTTACACTCCAAAATCCGATCTAAAGGTTACACAAAGATTCTGGCCCAATAGGCCCCCCATGGGTCCCTTCCCTCATAAACAAGGGCCAGGTTTGGGGTTTTTGTCCCCTTTCGAAAAGGGGGGGAGACAAAACTAGGGGGACTTTTCAACCTGATAAGGTAGCTTTAAATCCCAAAATAAACCAAACACCTTTTCCTAACCTTTAAAAACAGAAAAGGCCTTTTTATTTTGCAAATGGCCCCTTTTATGTTTGAGACCTTATCTGCCTTTTTGGGGGTTTTTGGGCGCCCTTTATTTAAATTGCATCCCCAGGCCCCTATACCTCGCCCTCAGCACAATTTAAAAAAGACTTAAACACCTCTTTAAAGGGTTTTTGATAAAAAACGGGGAAAGGGGAAGACCGGGTGTCCCTTGTCCCCTCTTTTTATTTTCTCTTGCATAAGCCGCTGGGAGCCGCGATAAAAACAACCCGCATAAGAGGGAAACGCAGTAAGGGACAAAGGGGGTTCCCAACTGTCTCTGTTCACAGACAACATTTTCCCCGACCCTCACCCGCACCACTACTAGCCTTCCCTTTCCCCCCACTCTCTTTCTAAAACACCTTGGAAAGGGATTGGGTTACAAAGTCCAAAATCCTCTAAATCAAAGCCCCCCCCCATTAATCTGTCTCCCTCGGGGAACGGGTTCCCTTAAACCCAATTTTCCCCCCATACTGGAGAATTTAATCTCTTAAGTATTTCCCCCCCCTTTTTTCCCGGGGGCTGAAAAAGGGGCCCACTCCTGAAGTGGAATTCCCTCCCCCATCTCTTTCTTTTGGAAGGGTTAAGTCCGTTAAAAAAAGGAAAATTCTTCCCAAACCCTTTATTTTTTTCGAGACTCTCCCAGGGCGGGCCCCCGGTTGAACGAGATCCCCTCCAGGCCAAAATTTTAAATTTTATATGGGACAAGGGGCACCCCCAGAGTAAACAAAAGAGGGGCTGAGGGCTACAAAAAAGGGGGGGCCCGGCGGTGCCCAAGGGGGAAATTAAAATTTCTTGGCCGCCATCTGCGGCGCATACCGCTTGGGCCTCGCTGAGAGCCTTCTCAAAAAGGGGGAAAATAGAAAAGCTGGGGGGCTGGGTCCCACGACCCCAACCCCTTCCGTGGGGACTCTCGTCCCCCTTTCCCCGAGATTTTGGGCCCGCTGGGGTGGGGCCCCAAAAAGGTTAAAACTGGGAAAAATGGAAATATTGCCAAACCAAATTTTCACTAGCCTCTAGGGGTCACCCATGGCCCCCTTTTCTATGTACCCCCCGCTACCGGGGGGCTTTACGGGGGTTTTTTCTTGACCATGGCTGGGGGATACTTATTCAGGGTTCCGCATAACATGGGAAAACCGCGAAAGAAACTGGGGTTTCCCTTTTCCCAAACCCCTTTCAGACAAAATATGACCTTCCATCTCGGTTTGAGCTTCCACCCATCTCCAAATTAACCACCTCCTTTTCTCAAAACCCAAAGGTACAAATAGACTCTCACGCCCACTCAATTTGAGAAGATAAACAAGGCTGGGGTTTCCACAAAAGGGGTCATACTACAATAACGCAATCCGGGGGATCCCTCCCCCGACAAGGATGAAAAGGCCCTAGGGGACATGGAGAAAAGGGGGTCCTACCTTGGGAGGGCACTTTCCCCAGGAAATTGGCAGGCTATTTGGGAGGCAGGCGAAGTCCCCCCCACGTGTAAACACCCACAAAGGGGGAATCTATACAAAATTTTTCTATTTTGGTAAACACACCCCGGACGTCCTCACAAATGGGGCCCACAAAATTTTTTTCCCAAACTTGGCTGGGGATGCAACTAAAACAGTAAGGCACGCTTTTTCCCCCATATTTTTTTAATTGCCCAATTTTCTCCCTTTTGGGGCCCCCGTGGGGGGCCCTTTCCCCGCTGACCTTTTGGTGTTGAAAATACCCCTTTGGGCCCACCCAAACCAACCCGCTTTAAAGTTCCGGTTTTCGAGTTTTTGGGTAAGGGCCCCAAAGGGGGGCCCCAATTAGGGATTTCCCTTAAACCCCTTTCAAAGGCCCCGAAACTCAGGAAAAATGGGGGGCAGAAATCTTCCCCCCTCCATTACAGAGCTAACCAAAAAAATTAGGGGAAATTCGCCGAAAAGGAATATCTAAACGGGGACCCTTAATAATAGGGGTGATCAAAACGACAAAGTATGGGCGATTTGGGGTGTGTTCTCTAAAAACCCTTTCCCTAAAGTGAGCTGGTTACATAGGCTTAAAACCCTCCCCCCCGCCCCCCCCCCCCCCCCCCTTTTCCCCCCACTCTCGTTTTATTCTCCCCAGTGTTGTCCGTGTCTTGTATAACTGGGATTTTACCTCTTTTTCCCGAAAGACCGTGAGCCTGGGGAAGTTATTCGATTTCTGAGTAAATTACTGCATGTTCCTTCATGTCAAAAGTTTTTTAGATTGCGATCGCCCTTTGCTCACCCCTTCTCCCGGATGTTTTTTAAAGCATAATAAATTTTTTTTTTTTTTGCAATTTTTATACAATAAGGTTTAAATTTCAAAATTTCTTTCATGTTTCCTTTTGGGGGGGGGGGGTAAATTTAATAAAAAAAATACAGTTATAAAAAAAAAAAAGTCGTGTATAGCAATTTTTTGTGATCCATTCTCAATATTCTATAAAAAAGCATGCAAACTGGCATAAGAGAACAAAGTGTGGACTGAGCTTTAAAGAGCTGACAGCTCCTCTATACTACACCATAAAGAAGAGCCAACATGTCCTCTATACCACCACACGGAAGGGGACAGATCCTCTATACTATCCACACAGGAGAGGGGACTATCACTTACACACCACCAGGAAGCTGGCAGCCCTCTATACTAACCAAAAAACCGGGGAGGGACAGATCCCACTTTCCCACACAGGAGAGGAGACAGATCCTATACTCACCACACAGGGGAACTGGGAGCCCTCTATACTACACCACACATGAGAGTGACAGATCCTCATCTACAAAACACAGGAGACAACAGATCCTCTGTACTACACCACACAGGGAAGGAGACAGCTCCTCGATTATACCAAACAGGAGGGGACAGCCCCTTACTACACCACACAGGAGGGAACAGTCCCTATACTACACCCACAGGAGAGGAACAGATCCCTATACTCACCACAAGGAAGGGGGGACAGCTCCTCTATATTACACCCCAAGAAATTGGCACTCCTCTATACTCACCACACAGGGGAAAAGACGTCCCCTATACTACACCACAAGGAAGAGGACATACCACTGTACTACACCACCCAGAAAGCTGGCCCGCTCCTCTATATACACCACACAGGAGAGCAAAGATCCTCTATTAAATACAACACAGGGGAGGGGGAAAATACCTCGTATACACCACACAGGGGACTGGCACTCCTCTATACTAACCACACAGGGGAGGGAAAAGCTCCTCTAATACACCACCAAGGGAGACAGCTCCTCTATACTCACAACACGGAGAGGTACGTCCTCTATACACAACCCCCCAGGAGAGCAGACAGCTCCTTATACTATATCCACAGGAGGGAGACGCTCCTCTATCTACACCACACAGGAGAGAAGCAGTCCTCTATACTACACAACACGGGAGAGCTGTCAGCTCCTCTATACTACACCACACAGGAGAGCAGACAGCTCCTCTATACTATATCACACAGGAGAGCAGACAGCTCCTCTATACTACACCACACAGGAGAACTGGCAGCTCCTCTATACTACACCACACAGGAGAGGAGACAGCTCCTCTATACTACACCACACAGGATAACAGATCCTCTGTCCACGATAATCTTAAATTGCTGATCTATTTCTTCTATTTTTTTCCATACACAGTAATTTAAAGAAAACCTGCTGTTTATGCCATTGAAGAATTAAAAAAAGTATTCTTACTATTGTTAGGTTTGACTATCTTCCCCGGGATTTTTACATGTATTAGCGCCTAATGACAAGTAACACATTTCTTAGTCTGTACATTAAGCAGACTGGAATGTCGCTGCAAGTGAATATTACAAGAATTTTGCTTGACATTGCATAACAATAACAGGATAACATGAAAAACTGCGCGGATTTTATGGCTGCTCCTCCACAAGGAAGGAGTTAAGATTCTTGCATGACTTGGCGCATAATGCAGAATTACACTGCAGTCCTCAATAGCCGCACCTGCTATAGCAACCAGTTGTCACATGTGGTTTGTCATGGTACAACAGCGGGATTCTTGCATGTTCAAGGGCTGTAAAGGATTCTACGTGCAGCTGACAGTTCATATATGTCAATGGTCAGTGCTTAAGGACTACAGAGAAAAATGTTAGATTTGTTCACTGAGCACAGGATTGATGTAATCTACAGTTGATCAAAAGCAATGCACAGGAACCATGAAATGGGCCTTATTGTTTCTGAAATATAGCTAAGCTCATCTAATACTTAAAATATATTTTCAAATTTAGTCTATAAGCACTAATTGTGGGGACCACAGATGCAAGGAATGGGGGTAGTGTTACCATATGGTTGCACTATGTATATCAGTAATTGTCTATGTAATTATCTTTTATTCTTTATGTATTATCCTCACTTTGGAGACCATTAAAAGGGTTGTCTCACTACAAGGATTCCTTTTTATGTTAAGGATCTTACAAAAACAAGTCACTTTGTAATATGTGTCCATTAACAGTGTCCTACCAATTCCTAGATATCCCCTCTTGTATGGGCTGCATCATCTTCTCAGGCCGCTATAGCTACAGACCTGTTCGATCTCTCCTGATAGGCTGCCAGTGCTGGTCGCTATAGCTACAGACCAGGTGTCCTCAACAGCTCGTCACTGCAGGCCCCTGAATTCAAAAACGAAACTGAGAAAATAGGACTGAGGTAAAATGAATCGATGTAATGAGACACCCCTTTAAAGGGGTTTTGCCACGAAGTAAAATTGACGTGGGAAGCTTGCAAATGAAATAACAAAATTTTCACCATTCATTATTATTAAAAATTCTGCACTGTTTTTGTTTTAGCTGCTCCTTTAGTGATCCATTGTTTACAGCTCATCTCCAGGGGATACGACCAGGGCTGAGAGCACCTCAGTCCTGGTCGCACATGCTCAGACATCACCTCTCTTCTCAGGCAGCTACTGAGTGTTCAAACCCCGGGTGCTGTCATTCTACTCCCGTCCTCTGTGCTCCTTTATAATTAGTCAAACAGTGCAAATAAATAAAAAAGAAACCTCAATGAGGTCTGTGCATTGAGAAAGAGAAAAAAACAAAACAAAATACAGGTTTGGTTCCTGCAGGTATTTGAACCTAGGACCCTTGTGCCTGGAGGCAAAAACTTTACCTCTCAGCTACTCACAATGCTTTACATAAACAGACCTTTCTTCGACTTCAGAGAAGAAAGGCCTGGTGATGTCATCCTGCTGGGTCACATGATATGCAATTCAAACAAACCACACACGCCCCCTTCTGAGCACACAGAGCTGAAGCGCTGGATACAGGAGGTATGAAATGAGATCGTGGAAAAACCCCTTTAACCTATTGCCGACTGCCCATTGACTACATATGTCTTGGTGTTGGTTCTATATCTTTGCACCGACGTCCTGGAACTAATTGTGCAACTGAGTGGAGAGCTGGTTGTCAGCAGTAGCCAGCTCTCCACTGAGAAAGCAGGGATGGTTTATTATTGTCCCTGCCTTCCTGATCATTGTGTATACAGCGCTCAATGAGAACTGTATATACAGACAGGCCTCTCGGCTTCCTGCTTCTAGATGCCAGCAGTCTCATGACCGCTGGGGCTCACGAGTTGCAGATGCTGCTTGGTCTTAACAGACCTAATTTAGCTCTGCAGCAAGGACACACAGTTCCACCCTGTATTTCCTTTGTAACTGGGACTCATGTTTCAGCCCCAGTTACAGGGGAAATAAAGAAAAAAAAACAGCCCAAACCGCACCTGTTAGCCCCACCCCTTTGCCGACCCTAAAACCTATATATGAATGTCTGTGACAGAAAAGTGACACACTGGCAAAAGTTATTTTAGCAGCACTTTTGATGTTAAAAAAAGAATTAAAAAATGTGAAAAACAAACTTTTAAACTTCTTTCTACTATTTTCCCTCATGTTATATAAAACAAATCTACTGTAAAAAAAATACATAAAAACAAAGACTAATATATCACAGAAAAAAGGTGAAATAATTAATAGAATAAACAAGGGCATACAAGTGTTATAGCGTTCAGACCTGCATGTACTAAGAAAAAAGAAAATGTGCCTGGTCAGGAAGAGGGGTAAACGTCCCGGTCAGGAACTGGTTAATTTGTAGTGGCAGAACTATTATGATAATGATGATGATTATTGTTATTGTTAAAGGGGTATTCCCATCTCATTGAAGACTATTACAAAATACATTGCTGTTCTGATTTTGCTTTCTTGTTCTTATCTCCTGCTTGTTTACACAAGTTTTTCTAGGTTACCAACCACCTCTCTCTTCCATAGCAGCCCTGGCTGGGAAAGTGATGTCCCTCCCAGCTGTGTCTTATGAGCAGCACAAGAGCTTGTTTATCTTTCTCACTGACAAACTTTAAAGGGGTTGTTTCACTACTTCGATTCATCTTATCTCAGTGCTGTTTTCTTGGTTTCACTTTGAATTCAGGAGCATGTTTACTGGCTTCCACTAGGCTGCAGTAGAAGCCAGGTCTGTAGCTATAGCAACCAGTGCTGGCAGCCTATCAGGACAGCTCAAACAGGTCTATATCTATAGCGACCTGAGGAGCTGATGCAGTCCATACAAGAGAGGATATATAGGAATAGGTAGGACACTGCTAATGGACATATATTGCACAGTGACTTGTTTTTGTAAGATCTTTAACATAAAAAGCAATCCTTGTAGTGAGACAACCCCTTTAACCCTTTAGAGCTCTTTAGCCTTCTTCCCTTCCCTCCATCACCATTAGCAGAGCTGAAATACCACTGCTTTAGAACCACCCACAGTAGGGAATAGCCTGAAGCTTGCTATGAAGAGCAGGCTCTGTGAAACCTTCTCATAGGAAACTCCCATTTAATATTTTAGTAATTGTTATTATTATCATCACTATTAGTATTATTATTCCAATTTAAATTTTGACATAGCGATTATGAGAGAAAGTATGTCCACATTAATAAACAAGCTGTAGTGTTACCCTTCATGTACATAGCTGAAACATGGCAAATTAAAGGGGTTTTATCCAGGGGTGTGTCTCTCCTCTCAGCAGGCTGTCTCTTATGCCAGGAGGCGTGTCTCTCCTGCCAGCAGGAGTGTCTCTCCTCACTGTAGAGCTGACATAATTATTCTGTGGTAGCAGTGAAAAGGGAAGGTTGTCTGGACAGCTATACAGCCTACTGCATACTTCTTATGTCTGCAGAGCCTCCACAAGCTCCTTGCTGTGCTATAACCAGTTATACACACAGCCTGAACTGATGAAACACATGTGAGGAATGCACACTGCCCCCCCTCCTCCCCATCTGTTATCACACAGGAGGCTGTATGACTGTGTTATATGGAGGGAGCACAGGATATAAGACTGTGTTATATGGAGGGAGCACAGGACATAAGACTGTGTTACACAGATCATTCACCTTATTGCTGTTTTACTTTCGGTTTTAACAGCTCAGAGGGGAGTAAACACAGAGTATGTAGGCAGCCAATCACAGCACAGGGGGCGTGTCCGGGGTGTTTTCTGTCTGGGGGCGTATCCCAACAGGCTGAATGAAATCTCAGTCAGCCAATCACAGTGCAGGGGGCTTGTCCAGGGGGCGGAAACCACCCAGGGCCTGTCCAGACTAGCCAATCACAGAAAGGGGGACGTGTCCCAATGAACAGCAGCAGAAATAGAAAACACATGCACAGAAAAGCTAATATCTACTATATTAAGTGACTTAGGTAATGCAACCCAATTACAAAAGTGCTTAGTTTTACTGTCCCCATAATCTGAGGTATGATCTTTGTAGCGAAAAAACCCCTTTAACTTGTGGTCTTTGGTGTCTGAGGGGACCAACAGTCTTTCTGACGCATAGGAAGGCATCAGTAATATTAAATTTATGGCACATGTCAGCTGCAGGTAGGTGAGCTTTTGGGCCAATCCCTAAATTTCAATTCGGGCCCAGGAGTTATATCTGGAAATGCTACATACTTTTTTGGTTCCTGGCTGTATTCTATGGTTGTAGTCTATGAGCATCTGAAAATACATGAATTACTGGGTTTGTTTTTCTGCCAATAATCTAGGTGATAATCTGGATTAACACGTAGATTATTGGTAAAACGGCTCTCGTAACTCCGATAATAACTCAAATCTGGGATTATCACAGACCAGTTTTATGATACGAAGATTATAGATGGAAGGAAATAAGCAGTCATAGACAGCATCAGTTTTCTTTCGGGTGGCATGTATACTCTTGAGTTTTATTATAGTGATGTATCTATTTGAAGATTATTAATGCATGTTCTGTATCCTCAGTAGCTTCATATGTGACAACCGCTTGGCTGATTTAGGTCTCTACATTTCTTCTTTGCATTGTAAAATTAAAATATCAATTGACTTCCTTCTAAGTGATTGCATCTCGGTATTGCTTGGGTTGTCCCTGCTGATGTTTATTAGCAACTATTCTGTGACGCTAAATAAATTTGTGTGGCACAGAATTGAATAGTATTTTTGTAACTTTCTGGTACATATTACACAGCTTATTTTAAGGGCCTCAGAACCCCTAAAAGGGTTCAAATCAAAATTTAGAAAACAATGAATGTGTGTGTGAATGTTAGGTGAGGCCTCCATAGCTTTTAAGTCATTATCTATCATTCTAACCCCTTCTTCCTACAACAATTTTTATTTACATCACATTAGCTGTTTAATTCTTTTTTATTTTTTTGATCTATATACAGTGGGGAAAATAAGTATGTCGCGCACTGATGATTTTGCAAGTATGTCCACCTACAAAGAATGGAGAGGTCTGTCATTTTTATCTTAATTGCACTTCAACTGTGAAAGCCAAAATCTAAAAAAAATTTATTATTTTTAAATAATTCATTTGCATTTTATTGCATGAAATAAGTATTTGATCAGCTACCAACCAGCAAGAATTCTGGCTCTCACAGACCTGTTAGTTTTTACTCGTTACCTGTATTAATTGCACCTGTTTGAACTTGTTACCTGTATGAAAGGCACCTGTCCACAGACTCAATCAATCACACTCCAACCTCTCCACCAAATCAATCACACTCTAACCTCTCCACCATGGACAAGACCAAAGCGTTGTCTAAGGACACCAGGGATAAAATTCTAGACCTGCACAAGGCTGGGATTGGTTACAGGACAATAGGCATCAGCCCAGAACTACATGGGAGGACCTGGTCTATGACACTACACTGTCATGGATTAAAATCCTGCAGGGCACGCAAGGTCCCCCTGTTCACATCAGTACATGTCCAGGCCTGTTGGAAGTTCACCAATGACCATTATTTTCCATTTAAATTATATTGACCAGCTCTGTGATTTAACTGTTGATGCTGACAGGGCATCCTGTGGATTGGATTACCATGTCAAAAAGTACAGTTCCCATGATTCCTTTCATAGACATTGCCTTTTTATACAGCTGATTGCATCTGCCTCTGTTACAAAGTGTAAGGTAGTGTTTTAATTACTCTTTTTCTTTACCCACAACACTAATTTGTTACTGACTCTGAACATGCTGGTGCCCAGCATGTGAAACATGATCCATCCAGAGACAGAGAGAGCCAGGGAGCAGTGGCGGTAGGAGGCATGTGCTATGTGACTTACTGTACTACAGGGAAGGGGAGAAGGAAGATAACTGTATGCTCATGGTACAGGACATCAGACAAGCAAGAGTTAAACATTAGCATTATAGGCATTTGACAGCATGAGAGACTGTTATAGAGACAACACAGCTACAGGCACTACGTTAGTGACCCAATCTTTTAGCTTGTAGATTATTTGTACATATTTTAAAAGACTGAAGAACCCCTTTAATGTAATAGCAGGTTAGCTGGAGTGCTTTTCATAAAGGTAGTTAATATTTGTAGGCTTCGGCAGTCAGCCTTGTAAAATCCAACAAAAGTCCAGTCAAATATGCCTCATAGATTTCTAGTCAAGTAACATGGTTCTCTGTCCCTGACACTAAGTAGATTTATGAGCGCTGTCAATTTTACTTTAAGTCACTGTATATCGGCTACAGGAATACAGTCCCTTGAGTGCCTGAAAAACACTGATTAAAAGGAATACCAGCCATTCCTCCGCCCTCCCCTCCAGCACAAGCCTCCAACTCAAGTCAAACCATGTCATGGTATATTTATACATCCCTACAGAGAAAGTATAGTCCTGACAGCCACAGGTCTGCCACATTGGGGATGAAATTTCATTCGGAATGAAATATCTAATTTTTTGTATTTTTATAGTGACACTTTGTTTGACACTTTATACAGGTTTTTTTCGATTTTTTTTTACATGGTTATAGGGTGGTCATTTAGCCTCACCGACTGAAATATCTTACACAGAGATTTGCTGTAAAGCAGGCACCTGGCTGTAAGAATGCTAAACAAGAAAACCTGATTGGTTGCCTGTCTTAGTTTTCATACATAAGGTCTTTGACGTTTTCTAATAATACATTCTCTTTAAAATATACAGGGCCATTCCTAGGCTAAATTGCACTCAGGGCGGGGTGAAGAAATTCCTCCCCTTCCCCCCTTAACATGTTGCGCCACTCTGTGACACATTGCTTCACGATAAACCAGAGCCAGAATATATAAAAAGCTTTAGCACAATGTTTTACATATGAAAATACTAAATAATTGTCATACAGTTACCAAATAACACCGCTTCACAAAACCAGAATCCCAGGCTAATAGAACCAATGTCCTACTACTATCACATATCACCATCACATAGTGACCAAATAATACTGCCACACCATGACCACGTAGTGACTGAATAATACCATCACACAGTGGCTAATACCACAACACCATGACCACATATCACCACCACATAGTGATTGAATAATACCTCCACATCATGACCACATATCACCACCACCTAGTGAATGAATAATACCTCAACATCATCACCACATATCACCAGCACAGTGACTGAATAATACCACCACACCATGACCACATATCACCACCACATAGTGAATGAATAATACCTCCATATCATGATCAGATATCAACACCACATAATGAATGAATAATACCTCCACATCATGACCACCTATTACCAGCACATAGTGACTGAATAATACCACCACTCCATGACCACATATCACCACCACATAGTGAATGAATAATACCTCCACATCAAGAACACATATAACCAGCACATAGTGACTGAATAATACCACAACGCCATGATTACATATCAACCCCAAATAGTGACTGAATAATACCACCAAACCATGACCACATATCACCAGCACATAGTGACCGAATAATACCGCAACACCAAGACCACATATCACCAGCACATAATGACTGAATAATACTGCAACACCATGACTACATATCACCACCACATAGTTACTGAATAACACACCATTAAACTACGACCAATATTACCGGCATACAGTGATCATACAGTGGTGGATACCAGCTGTACACAGGCTCTGCAGACATATAAGTGATTACAGTAAAGTAACTTACAGGAGACATCTCTGAAGAGTTGTTCTCTTCTCTTTCCCTTCTCCATCTGTCCTATACCATCATAACGACTTATCCTGGCCTTGACTCTTTACTGTAGAATTTACAAAACAAACATCTTAGACTCCTTATTTTTCCAGCACGTCCCTACCAATTCCAATCTCTATACAAACTCCCCATCTATATCACCCTAAATGGTAATAATGACCCCCTTTGTGTCTCTAACAGTAAAAGTGCCCCCGAACTACTATAGGGCCCAATTTGTGCACCAAGTTTTAGTTTGTATCCCCATATAAGAGGTAGTTAAATCCCCCAAGATAATATGTAGGTACAGATACCTAAACTAGGTTGAAAATAGGAAAATCTCCTTTCAGGTAGGCAATCCTCAGTTATGTAGGTGTATATAGTGCCCCATTAGGTTAGTAGACGTATGGGTCCCCCATAGGTAGGTATCTAGGTCCCCTATAAAGTAGATTGGTAGTTATATAGGCTTCCTCAATAATTAGAAATATAGGTCCCTAGTAGGCAGTTACATAGGCCCCTGTAGGTAGGTGGGTTGTTATATAGGGCCCCTGTAGGTAGGTGAGTGGGTACATAGGGCCCTTGTAGGTAGGTAGGAATATAGACACTCCAGTCCATAGGTAGGTATAGAGGCCCCCCAATAGGTATTTATATAAGCCCCTAGTAAGTAGGTATATAAGCCCCCTTAAGATAGATATACCGGCCTCTTGTAGGTAGGTATATAGGGCCTCTATAGCTAGGTATATAGGGCCTCTGTAGGTAGATATATATGCTCCCTGTAGGTAGATATGTATGCCTCATGTAGGTAGGCATATGCCCCCTGTAGGTAGTTATTTACCCACTTTAGGTAGTTATATGCCCCTTTTAGGTAGGTATTTTCCCCCTGTAGATAGGAATTTTCCTCCTGTATGTAGGTATTTGCCATCTGTATGTAGGTATCTGCCTGCCCCCTGTAGGTAGGTATTTGCCCCATGTAGGTAGGTGTTTTCCCCCCTAGGTAGGTATATGCCCCCTTTTTATTGCTGTCTATAGGGCACAGGTTACAGTTGGATTTTCAATAGATTCTAAAAACTGAATCCAACCAAAAACCTGTGCTGTGTAGACATAGCTGTGTATGACATCCCCTGAAAATAAGACCTAGTGCGTCTTTAGGAGCAAGAATTAATATATGTCACTCTCTTATTTTCGGGAAAACAGGGTACACGCACACACACACACATATATATATATATATATATATATATATATATATATATATATATATATATATATATATATACACACGTATATACCTGCAGTATTTGCTATATAATTCTAGTTAAATATGTATTAGTTTCAGATATGAACTTTTTTAACATTAGCCTTTTTCTAATCAGATGGTTAATAGAGACTTGCTTGAGCTTTAAAAAATTACTATTGGTCCTCCTTCAAAATTTAGTCACCCAATTGTGAAACCATGGCTAGGTGTAGCCCATAGTTAGCCCTAAGATTTGATCTGTATCTATGGTGACACACCACTGTTCTTTGATCCCATTGGTTCAGCATTTTACATGAAGTTATAGATTTTATTATTATGCACCAAGAGGTTAAATGGGAATTCCCATTTCATTTTACTGATTAGCTGTAAACATGTAGGTAAAGTTAAATAAAGACTATTACCAAATACATTGCTGTTTTGATTTTGCTTCCCTTCAGAGTTAGAGCAGATCTTGCTTCCTGATCTTGTACACAAGCTTTCTAGGTTACCAACCACGTCTTTTTGCTTTAACAGGTACTGTAGAAGCAGTGGCCAGGGTGGTGACGTCAATCCCTACTGCTTCGCATCTGCAAAACAGATTGTTTACATTACTTACTGAAAAAAGTAACCCTTTATATCTGTGTAGCCTTGTGCATTACTGTTTAGAAACCCCCATCACTAATGTTCCTCTAACAGGATAAGCTGGGAATAGAAAAGCTGATATGTCAGTCACTGCTGTAGACCCACCTACAACCTAACCAAGAAGTAGGAGTCTGAAGTTGGCTGTGGCTCCGTGAAACAGCATGGTGAAACAACCCTTTTAAGAAATTAACTTTTTAAGAAATGAACAATAAATGGTGGAAATCTAGGACTCAACTTCCTGACAAAAGTTTAGTATTAAACGGTGACATGTATGAACGTTGGCGCTTACAGGCCAGTTCTAAATAGCTTTAAGGCAGTGTAGAATGCATCAAAGAATCACAAATGTGTCTACTTCTACGAATGTGGTGCAACGCCCTCAGAACGCCACTAATCTTTGGAGCACTAAAAAGTTTCTTTGGCGCATTTCAAAGGCACTTATTGCGCCAAAGTTTGGAGTGCACCTGTTTATAAATTCTTTTTGGTTCAAAGTACACCAGAAAACTGCGGCAGCTCCATTCATACATGTCGCCCAAAATGTTTTATCAAATTTATATATTTAAATGCTGCATCAACCATGTGAAAAAGTAATCATGTACCTAAACCTTATAACTAATTGTGCCACTCTTGGCAGAAACAATTGAAATCAAATGTTTGCAATAATTTGTGATGATTTTTATATATCACTGTGGAGGATTTTTTGATTTTCAAAATTATTTTGATTTGGTCACATTCTAGGTTTTTCGACCATTTACTGCCTGTTTGAGGTCTTTCAACTGCCTCTCAATAGGATTCACGTTAGGACTTTGCTCAAAACAATCAAAATTAATGTTTAATGGTGGTCAAGTTCAGAGGAAGGCTTACTTGTCTGCATTGGATCATTGTTCTGCTGCAAAAGGCCTGAGCCTTAGATCATGAGTCAATAGATTGACATTCCCTTAGATGATTTTCTTATAGGGAGCAGAATTCATGGTTCCATCAAATATTATGAGTCTTCTGCAAAGCACTGCAAGCATCACACTACCACTACCATGACTGACCTTTTAGTATGATACTTTATGGTGGAATGCGGTGTTAGCTTTACCACAGATGTAGGAGGACCCAAATCTTCTAAACTTTGTCTTATCAGTCCATAGAATATTACCTCAAAAGTGTTGACATGTGTGAGAAAAGTCTTTGCGTTCTTAGATGTTTGTCTGGGTAATTGTGTGACCACCTGGATGAATTGTCTGTACACGCTTTATGAAATTTTTGTAGGCCAGCCACCCCTGGAAAGGTTGACTAATGTTCCATGTTTTCTTCATTTCTGGATACTGGCTCTCACTGAGTTTTAGTGGAGTCCCAGATGGCTTTATAATGCTTTGCAGACTTATAGATTTTGGTGATTTGGTTTCGCATCTGTATTTGAATCACTTTATGTTAGGGGTGTTCTGTCCCTTTAAGACTCTTTCATGCCTCTTGCCTAGCCTCGGCCTGACATTGAAGCCAAACCAACCAAAGTTCTGAATGTGTGTGCAATCATTGGCTGAGGCGGGTATTTAAACCTATCTGAGCATTCCTTGCCTGTGATTGCTCTTGGTATCCTGGCTTTATTTCCGTTTGTTAACCTGTGTTCTGAGGGTATTTCCTGGTACTCTGGCTTATTTTCCGGTGACTCTCCTGCTCCTCGATTTGGTTATTATGTACTCTTCTGGTATTTGACCCCTGACTAGCCTGACTACGATTATTTGTTCTTTGTTTTACTTCATCCTGTTCCATCTGTACTCCCTTGTTTGTTATGTTTGTGTTCCCCTCTTGTGTTTCCATTCTACTACTCCTCTACGGATGCAACCTGGGTATTTAGCAGCAAAATCCGTCCAACTTTGCAGCGGGCTCTGGTGAAGAACTAGAGAGAACCTAAGATTCTGCTACCCAGAGGGTATTGGATTGCAGATAACAAGTTAGAGTGGGTTCTTGTTGTCCTGTAATTTTGTTTGCAAGTTTGGGGAATTGCTTAAGTGACAATTCCCTAATACTTGAGACATAGTGGCATGTGTTGCTTTTTGAGACCTTCTAGTCCTCTTTATATTGACAAATGGTGGCAGTTAAGTAATGTTTACAGAGGAATAATTTACATATCCTGGGCCCAATGCAAAATCTATAAAAGGGCCCCCACATACCCCCACCTACAATATTCCATTTATAATATTGGTGTCTTCCTATGTTGCAGAGGGGCCTTTGGGCCCCCTCAAGCTCCATGGCTTGGTAGAAACTCTTAGTTTTGCAGCCCCTAAACCTACACCTGGCTGTAATCATGTTTACACGTGATAAGTAAAATTGGACCCAATTGCCAATTGATTTGGTTGATCTAGAGTAGAGTCAGCTGTGCGGCCATAGTTGTAAACTGTGAATTAAAAATCTATAGAAAACTGTGCAGAAGAGCTCATACATTAAATTCCCATATGTATCACGACCACAAAGTTTTTGTACGTATGAACTTTCTGGCCCCATCCTTAGAAGCTAAGGGGAAAATTACTTTTTTCCATACGATCAGGTTGGGCTGAACAGCATTTCTTCTTCAAGAAATAACAAATCTGAAGCTTTTTTAGAACCCTGTACTTGTATGCTGCTTGAAAAAACAATCCAGGAGTATCTTAAAAACAGAATTGTGCGCTTACTTTTATCCTTGTCTAGTACTAAAAGTAACTTGATGGTATGAAAGGTGACACATAGGCAAAAATAGAAGACATTGGAAAAGGGCAAATACTTTTTTCTCAGCACTTTAAGCAACATGATTGATTTTTTCTTGTGTGCATAGGCATAATATAACTGTAGCATCTATAGTAGCTGCCAGAGGGCCCAAAGGTTCAGGGTGCCCAACAGGCTCAGACTGGCCCACATGCGAGACTGGCCACTAGTCACAGTGAGTCTCTGGGCATTGTGGGTGAGAGAAACACAAACAAAAAGATGCAGAAAGCAAGAGGTAAGGTACAAGAGTCATGTGCAGTCAAGTCATGTCAAGTAGCTGTAGAGTGGACCTTAAGAATCCACTGCACTGGTGGGTACCATGTACCACAAGCCAACACTGGGGCCCACTCAGGTACAAGAACATTGTACGTTTTTACAGGTAATAACACATTGGTGGCTGTAACGGCCGGGAGGAAGTGGATCCACTGGATCGCTGCAAGTGATGGTACAGGCCACGCCAGGGAGCGGAATCTAAGTGGGTCCCGGTATTCACCAGAGCCCGCCGCAAGGCCGGATGGGCTTATTGCGGCGAGATTCCACCAGGTCACTACCCCTGACGCGACTAGCTTGCGGAGACAGCCGAGGTACCAAGTCGTCAGGCAAACATGTAGTCGCAGACAGGCAGGCAGGTCAGGGCAGGCGGCGAAGGTTCATGGTCGGAGGTCGAGAGCCAAAGGTTCGGTACATGGATATCACAAACGAAGCTACGGAACGCTTTCTCAGTAGGCATAGAGCGCTAAAGATCCAGCAGGGTTATGTCGGAGGTGGAGCTTTTATATAGGACCAGCGGCCAGAAATCCACCAATTACCGCCGTGCTGGCCCTATTAAATCTGAGCGTCCTAAGGGACGGAGACGCGCACACCAGCCGGCAAGAGGATGCGGAAGAACAGGAGAGTGGCTGGGTGAGAACATGCACCTCGGGGAACAAGTGCCCCTGCGGCCTGATACACGGACCGCGGCGCCACTTGCCCCTGGCACCGGGGCGCATACTGGGTCACGAATGCGCCCGCAGCCCGACTTGCTTGCTCGCCATTCATAACAATGGCTTCGTGCTACATAGTACTCCTATGTAGGCTTTATAATATATGGTTTTAGTATTTATACCTTTAGTTATCGCTACTTATGTTGCTGATTTAGTTTCATTCAATGAGGTGGTCAGGTCCATCTCATTTTCCTATGGGGCCCCATAAAATAGTGCTTTTTTGTGATTACAGTTGTGTACATCATGGTCTCTAGATCGGATTTTCAGATGGTTTGCAGAGTTGGAAACCATATGAAAACCGACAAGAAATCATCACCATAGACTTTAATAGAAAATCCGTTCAGTAGTCCACACTGAATGGATTATCAGACGGACGGATTTTCAGATGCCGGCATTCCAAAAACCTTAGAACATGCACGATCTTCTGCCCGGTTTTCGGGTGTACGGTGTGCAATTTAATGGTTATGGGGCACGGGCGAATCCCCAAACCGCAGTCATAACTATCCCCCAAAATCATGCAAAAGAACTAAACAGAATCCAACTGACATTTTACAGTTGCCGGGTAGCCTTACTCTTAGGCTATGTTCACACGGCTTAAAATTGGACATATTTCAGTCTGTAATTACACGCCGTAGTGCGCAAATTGCGGCTGGAATCCGTCCCAGTCATTATGGTAATCCACAGTTCTCATAGAGAACTATGGATTACGTCTCCTCTCCCTGCTCGGCGAATACGCCGAGGGGGGAGATAAGTGACATGTGAATTAGGAGCGGAGTATACACTCCTGACCGATGTCCTCACTCCTGACCCTTGTCCCCAATCCTAACATGTCTGAATGATTAAATACTTCTATTACTCTTGGAGCATCTTCTCTTTCTTATGCTGTTCCTCTGTCATTCTTTTTGGATATTTATGAATACATTGATAGCTGGGTGTTACCATTCCCTTTTTTAAAAGGTTGTGTTCCTATACTTTCTGGCACTGTCAGCAATGATTGGACAATATCAGTGGAACTCAATCCCAACAGGTAACAACCAGCTGTCAATTTAGTCATACATTTCTAGGAGGCATAGCAGAGGAATGGTGCAATACAATGTTATGAGAAAATTCTCATGGATTGTTTTCTCAAGTAACATACAAGTACAGAGTTCTAAAAAGATGTTTCAGAATTGTTATTTTCAGAATTTGCTCAGATACTTAATAGGGTTGTCCATTTCCATTTTTGATGTGCAGAATAGTGCTCAGGCTGGGGGAACATGAACAAACAATACTCGTCCCTGAACTCATACCCTTGCTGGTCCTCACCACCGGTCTTCTGTTATCTTCTGGTTCCGGTCAAATGGAATTACACCACTGCAGTCTCTGATTGGCTGCAGCAGTCACATGATTCTACTGCCGAATGTCACTGTTCAAAGCTTTGACTTCTAAATGGTGACATCTGACAGTGTCACGTGACTGCTTCAGCCAATCAGAGGTTGCTGTGGTGTCATTCTGTTTGACGGGAGCTGGAAGACAACAGAAAACCGGTTGTGAGGATCAGCAAGGGTATCACTGAAACAAACATAAGTTCAGAGGTGAGAATTTTTACATTGTCCCCTAGACCCAGCCCCATGCTGCACATTAAAAAAAGAGTTGGAAAACCCCTTTAAACATAGCTCTTCCAAATAATGAATACTATTGAGATTGCTTGCTCTTATACATAACCTTATAACATGCCCCATTAGATCATGTTTACTTGGGACCCACAAATCCCATTTACGGACACGAGGGGTCCATGTAGAGATGCAGTAGTATACAGGTTATGTTAGGCAGGCATCAAAAACAAAGCTGGTTACCCTTTGTAAGTAGTCTCACCATTCCCTACTGCACAATCCAAATATGAATAAACGAGTTCCAATGATCAACTTGCTGGAAAGTAGATCTTCTCCTGTTACGATAATCAAGTCACTGGCAGCTCAGTTGGAGTGGACGGTGAGTAATTTATCTGCTTGGTTCCATGGACTTTCCATTCATTGCTATTAATTTGTATGGATTTGATCACTTTCACGTTTTGTACAACTATAGACAAAATGGCAGATCCCGGCGCACGTGGAATCAAGGACGCCAGAGGTTTTGGCGAAGGAAAGCTGTTTATTGTCTAAAAAAGCAAAGGGTTTATCCTTCACTTGATTAAAACAAACTTAAAAGCCTAACGCGTTTCGCACCTTCTTACACAGGCGCTTCATCAGAGGTAGTATGATATCTAAAAAATGTCTCAGTTTTTATGCAATCAATTCAAGGAACAATGGAGTTCGATTGGCACGAAGAACTGTCAATCAAGTTACATCAAACATAGTGGAAACACGATTAAAAGGGACAGGCTGCTGATTTGCAAGGTATTTAAATCTGACATTATTCATGTATCAACAACCCGTACATACATTTAAGATCCAAGGCAGAGTTTCCTAATTCAAAATATCAAATATCTTGTATTAATATATTTTTATAAAAAAACGTATTTTTGGCATACATCCATGTATATTTGACATGTATTTAAAAGAGAAAATAATTACTAAATTTCTTAATATTGTCAACTTTGATCTATATAGGATTTACCTTCAATAAAGTGTTTAGGTGCCTAATAAAGTGTCTGTTACTGTTGATTTGCAGGATATTTAAATCTGACATTATTCATGTGTGAACATTATGTGCTTACATTTAAGGCCCATAACAAATTTTCAATTTCAAACATGTTGTGATAATTTATTTCTTACAAAACTTATTTTATGCATACATCATGAGCTGGTGTATATTTATCATATGTTAAAAAGAAAAAAAAAAAAAAAGAAAAGGACTGTTGTCAGCTTTAATCTATGTGTGATTTACCTTAAATGAAGTGCTAGAGTGCTTAATGGAGTGTCTGTTTCTTTGTGTTACATAGACTTTCTATATATCAATGAGGTTTTATCACAATATATTATTGATAGAAATCCTGATTAGGTAAGAGTACACAGGAGCGTATTTCGCAAGAATTTCCCTTCCGTGCTTATAAAAATACGAAAAAAAGAGTTGTTTTATACTTGGATTTCCCTTTTAAAGGGAAATATTCAAATGTGATAAAGGAAAAGGGACGTATTACGCCCGTATTTCCCTATTGAGAGAGCCTGTTCGGCATACCCCTCGTAGTGATGCTCCTCTAGTATGTATAATTAAAAATAAAACAATAAAAATTAACGTATACGTTCAGATGCCTCATTTAAACCCCGAGGATACAACGTTTGCAATCTATATATCCAGGTGTTGTACTGGGTAATTAAGGAAAATTTATCCCCTACGGGCAATTTAAAAGACTAAGGAAAAACTGCTCAGATACAACTACGTTTCAAAACCAATCTGAATTCTTGAAAAGAAGATTTCAGGAAAAACGTTATACGAATAAATTACTCGAGGACGCAATTAAGAAATCATCTAAACTAACTCAAGAAAAATGTCTAAGCAGTAAAAAGAAAACGATAGAAACAGAATTTAATCCAAAAATTAAATTTTCCTTAATTACCCAGTACAACACCTCAAACAATCAAATAAAAGGCATTCTGAAAAAATATTGGTACCTTATTAAGCAGGATCCATTCCTTGGTCCTATTACACCAAAAGTACCAGGGTTAATTTACAGGAGAGCACCTAACTTAAAAAACTTGATAGCTCCTAGTAGAATCAAGGCTCATCAAAAGATGATCAATACATCTTCTAATGTAATAGGAAGTTTTCCCTGTAAAGCATCAAAATGTTTATGCTGCGACATCATTTGTAAAACGAATACAATTAGGTCCACATATTCCAATGCTATTTTTCCAATTAAATCCCACATTACATGTAAAACCTCATTTGTTATCTATGTCCTGGAATGCACGTGTCAGTTGCAATATGTAGGTAGGACTACCTGTCCCCTACACATTAGACTTAATGGCCATCGAGCCTGTGTAAAAAGGGGGGACGTGCAACAGAGTGTAGCACGCCACTGCAAAGAAATACATAATCAAGACTTTTCAGTTTTAAAAATCACACCGGTGGATTTTATATCAGAGGGTCAGCCTAACAGATTTCAATCCCTGAAAAAGCGAGAAATGTTCTGGATATATAGATTGCAAACGTTGTATCCTCGGGGTTTAAATGAGGCATCTGAACTTATACGTTAATTTTTATTGTTTTATTTTTTAATTATACATACTAGAGGGGCATCACTACGAGGGGTATGCCGAACAGGCTCTCTCAATAGGGAAATACGGGCGTAATACGTCCCTTTTCCTTTATCACATTTGAATAGTTCCCTTTAAAAGGGAAGTCAAATTATAAAACAACTCTTTCTTTCGTATTTTTACGGAAGGGAAATTCGTGCGAAATACGTTCCTGTGTACTCTTACCTAATATGGTTAAACGAGAACTATTTGAACAGGCATTAGAATATCCATACAAAGAAATTCATTAGAAGAATCAGGATTTCTATCAATAATATATTGTGATAAAACCTCATTGATATATAGAAAGTCTATGTAACACAAAGAAACAGACACTCCATTAAGCACTCTAGCACTTCATTTAAGGTAAATCACACATAGATTAAAGCTGACACCAGTCCTTTTTCTTTTTTTTTTTCTTTCCTTTTTAACATATGCTAAATATACACCAACTCATAATGTATGCCTAAAATATGTTTTGTAAGAAATATATTATCACAACATGTTTGAACTTGAAAATTTGTTTTGGGCCTTAAATGTACGCACATAATGTTCACACATGCATAATGTTAGATTTAAATATCCTGCAAATCAACAGTAACAGACACTTTATTAAGCACCTAAACACTTTATTGAAGGTAAATCCTATATAGATCAAAGTTGAAAGTATTAAGAAATTTTAGTAATTAGTTTTTCTTTTAAATACATGTCAAATATACATTGATGTTTGCCAAAAATACGTTTTTTTTATAAAAAATATATTAATACAAGATATTTTATAATTTGAATTAGGAAACTCTGCCTTGGATCTTAAATGTATATACGGGTTGTTGATACATGAATAATGTCAGATTTAAATACCTTGCAAATCAGCAGCCTGTCCCTTTTAATCGTGTTTCCACTATGTTTGATGTAACTTGATTGACAGTTCTTCCTGCCAATCGAACTCCATTGTTCCTTGAATTGATTGCATAAAAACGGAGACATTTTTCAGATATCATACTGCCTCTGATGAAGCGCCTGTGAAAGACGGTGCGAAACGAGTTCGGCTTTTAAGTTTGTTTTAATCAAGCGAAGGATCAACCCTTTGCTTTTTTAGACCGTAAACAGCTTTCCTTCGCCAAAACCTCTGGCGTCCTTGATTCCACGTGCGCCGGGATCCGCCATTTTGTCTATAGTTGTATCCGTTTCAGAGGAACTCCGCCACTGAAGGAACCGCGGCTGCCGTGTTTAAAGGGCTATGGTGCAAAAAAGCCCTGTAGGTGCCTATGAGCGTTGTGCCTCTATAATATATGCACAACCCTACTCGGTGAGTGAATTTTCTACTCCCACCCCTTATATTGTTTTAACATATTTCACGATTGTGCGCCCCCTTTTTCTCCTTTTTTCTTTTCTACTTTCACGTTTTGTGACATCCAACAAAGAGTGGTCATCAATAATTCTGTCCCAGAACTTCAATGTATTTTTAGAGCTCAGCTAAAAGAAGAAAAGAAGTTGGCTGGGAATTCAGTTGTATTCTTAATGGGGTTGTCTCGCTACAAAGAATAGCTTTCAAAATGTAGGGAACACTAAATGAAGACATTTTCCAAATACATTGCTTTGTTCATTTTTTTGTTAAGGAGCTATAAATGATTTTATCACTTTCCTGGCTCTATTTGGTTCCCCCAGTAATCGACCTGTTTACTCCTTTTCCCCTGCTGTTTGTTCTATGTGATAGCAGGGAGTAAAGGGAAGATAGAAGCATAGCATTCAGACTGGGAAGAAGGGAGCATAGCATTCATCACACAGGTCGCGGCAGCCAGAGTGAGAGAGTGTGTGTTATCTGGACTTTCAGACAAAAGCCAGTAATTACTGCTGTTTACTTTACATAAACCTCCTGCTAGTAGTTTCAGAGAAGCTTCTAAGCTAATCTAAACTAATCAGCAGACTGAAAACACAGAGTTGAATACATGGAGTGAATGCACTGAGCTTGTATGTTAATTACAGACAGTCTGACCAGGAAGTGACAGGATGCATCTATGAAACTCTGAGGGGAGACAACCCCTTTAAGTACAGTTGTAACTAGACATATCAGGTAATGACACTAAGGAAGTGGAAATGGGGCGATTCTCTAAGGCTCTTAATGTGTCCATTCAAATACTAATATTGGCTGAGCCTGTAGAGTGTATCTAAAGTGTATGGGAGTCTTACAGATTTTCGTCAGAAAACCCCATGATTGATTTTCACAGCGTGTTAAATTCCCGTTTTTGGACTCAGATTAGCCCCATTTGATGGCACTTACCCACGTTCCAGCTACACAACACAGTTTCTTAATGGAACTTAAATATACTTTGGAAAAACTCACGCTGTATAAATGGTGGACATGATTTAGAGGCAGAATTCACAAGGATTAAAACATGAAAGAAAATCTGAGGATTACAATATCTGACTTTTCATTCCTGTGGGGGACAAGCCGTTGCCAGAGGTGATTAGGTAGAGTCAGGAAGGAAAGCTGACACCTGGGAAGAAGGGAGTATAGCATTCAGACTGGGAAGAAGGGAGCATAGCATTCAGACTGGGAAGAAGGGAGCATAGCATTCAGACTGGGAAGAAGGGAGCATAGAATTCAGACTGGGAAGAAGGGAGCATAGAATTCAGACTGGGAAGAAGGGAGCATAGTATTCAGACTGGGAAGAAGGGAGCATAGTATTCAGACAGGGAAGAAGGGAGCATAGCAATCAGACGGGGAAGAAGGGAGCATAGCATTCAGACTGGAAGAAGGGAGCATAGCATTCAGACTGGGAAGAAGGGAGCATAGCATTCAGACTGGGAAGAAGAAGCATAGTATTCAGACTGGGAAAAGTAAGTGGAAGCATAGCATTCAGACTGGGAAGAAGGGAGCATAGTATTCAGACTGGGAAGAAGGGAGCATAGCATTCAGACTGGGAAGAAGGGAGCATAGAATTCAGACTGGGAAGAAGGGAGCATAGCATTCAGACTGGGAAGAAAGAAGCATAGTATTCAGACTGGGAAGAAGGGAGCATAGTATTCAGACAGGGAAGAAGGGAGCATAGCATTCAGACTGGGAAGAAGGGAGCATAGCATTCAGACTGGGAAGAATGGAGCAATGAATTCAGACTGGTAATAAGGGTGCATAGTATTCAGACTGGGATGAAGTGAGCATAGTATTCAGACTGGGAAGAAGGAAGCATAGTATTCAGACTGGGAAGAAGGGAGCATAAGCATTCAGACTGGGGAATGAAGCGGAGGCATAGCATTCATACGGGGAAGAAGGGAGCATAGCATTCAGACTGGGAAGAAGGGAGCATAGTATTCAGACTGGGAAGAAAGAAGCATAGCATTCAGACTGGGAAGAAGGGAGCATAGTATTCAGACTGGGAAGAAGGGAGCATAGTATTCAGACTGGGAAGAAGGGAGCATAGTATTCAGACTGGGAAGAAGGGAGCATAGTATTCAGACTAGGAAGAAGGGAGCATAGAATTCAGACTGGGAAGAAGGGAGCATAGTATTCAGACTGGGAAGAAGGGAGCATAGTATTCAGACTGGGAAGAAGGGAGCATAGCATTCAGACTGGGAAGAAGGGAGCATAGCATTCAGACTGGGAAGAAGGGAGCATAGTATTCAGACTGGGAAGAAAGAAGCATAGACTAAAGGGCATGTACTGGGAAGAAGGGAGCATAGTATTCAGACTGGGAAGAAGGGAGTCATAGAATTCCAGAGGAACTGTGAGAAGAAGGGAGCATAGTATTCAGACTGGGAAGAACGGAGCATAGTATTCAGACTGGGAAGAAGGTAGCATAGCATTCAGACTGGGAAGAAGGGAGCATAGTATTCAGACTGGGAAGAAGGGAGCATAGCATTCAGACAGGGAAGAAGGGAGCATAGTATTCAGACAGGGAAGAAGGGAGCATAGCATTCAGACTGGGAAGAAGGAAGCATAGCATTCAGACGGGGAAGAAGGGAGCATAGCATTCAGACGGGGAAGAAGGGAGCATAGCATTCAGATTGGGAAGAAAGAAGCATAGCATTCAGACTTGTAAGAAGGGAGCATAGAATTCAGACAGGGAAGAAGGGAGCATAGTATTCAGACAGGGAAGAAGGGAGCATAGTATTCAGACTGGAAAGAAGGAAGCATAGTATTCAGACTGGGAAGAAGGGAGCATAGTATTCAAACTGGGAAGAAGGAAGCATAGAATACAAACTGTGAAGAAGGGATCATAGCATTTAGACTGGGAAGAAGGGAGCATATCATTTAGACTGGGAAGAAGGAAGCATAGTATTCAGACTGGGAAGAAGGGAGCGTAGCATTCAAACTGGGAAGAAGGAGGCAATTCTTTTAAAACAGTTGAAAGAATTAAAAATAACCTATAGAAATAATATGACATTTTTTATTATGCATTCCCAATGTTCTGCTGCCCAAGTGTCACCGCATCTGAGTGTTGCAGGATGAGAATGGGTATCTTATTTAACCATATTGGATCCCAACCCTTCCTCAGATTGAGCCAAGGCAAGAGGCGCCACCATTTATTTTCATCATAATTGTAGCACAATCTCCTGCTAGTCCTTGTCATTTAAATCTATGAGCTTACATATTAGCGTATGCAGTATTCTTTAATTATTTCCCCATAAAAGAACTTTCCATGTTGAGGGGCACAGTATGAACCAGATAATGGCTGTGTTTTTAGAGAAAGACAATGTATGGCCTTATATAACTCGCTGCTGCACAGCTTTTCTTCCCCAGCAATCCTCTGAGGGCCCGTGGTGCTGCGTAATGTTCTGCTGGCTCTGTCCGTTCTGCAGAGACAGAGAAAAACAAGCTATTAGCAGGGTCTATGGGGATTGTGTAATTATAAGTCATGACTTGCCAGGTGATTGTGCTCAGGAAAGTTCCTCCTCCAACTGTACTAGAATATTTAAAGCTTCACTTCAACAAGTCTCATAAGAGTAGAATATGTATCTCCAGTTCATGTGAATAGACTTGTATGGGGTTGGAAGGATTTATGTGACCGCTTATTAAAAGAGTAAAGATGACCGAATAGAGTGCGGGAGATTGCAGGGATAAACGTGCTTCATAACATTGTTAATGATATAGTATAGTGGTCGCAATTATTGCCATTATCCTTATTTGCATTGCCACAATTATAAGCTGTAAATGACTTTTTATTGGCCAGCAGTAGCTTACCCACCGCAGGGGCACAGCATGCAGCTGCTATCGTGAGAGGAGGCCATTACTGAGCTGTTTCTCCTAGCATCATACATAAAGTGTGCCATAGATGAAACTAGTGGGATACAAGATTTGCAACAGAAAATGGTCCTTCTAGTAGCGCCTCTCTACAGTACAGTGTGTGGTACTATATGTTCCAGTACTACGCTTACATGTATTAGTGAGGTGCATGCAGATTGGTGGTCTAGTAGCGCCTCTCTACAGTACAGTGCAGTACTACCTGTCCTGTGCTGCTCTGCCATGTATTAGTGCAGTGATTGGTGGTCTAGTAGCGCCTCTCTAAAGTACGGTACTACATGCCCTATACTGTTCTTATATGTATTAGTGCAGTGCATGTAGTGATTGGCAATCTATAGCACCTTTCTACAGTACAGTGTGGTACTACATGTCCTGTACTGCTCTTACATGTATTAGTGAGATGCATGCAGTGATTGGTAGTCTATAGAGCCTCTCTATAGTACAGTGCGGTACTACATGTCCTGTACTGCTCAAACATGTATTAGTGAGGTGCATGCAGTGACTGGAGGTCTAGGATCTTTCTACAGTATCGGGAGGTACTATATGTCCTGTACTGCCCTTTACATGTGCCAGGATAAGTGGCTCGTTTGGGAACCACGTGAGGGCCCCGTTTTATTTTATGGTACATTGTACATAAAGTACATGACCCAAAAAAACTCCTGTCTTCATCATAGAAATTGAATTCCAGCTTCCAGCAGCTCTGTCTGATGTTATATGGAAGGACTTGCTTTATCTGGATCAGTATCTGCTTCATTTTCTATAATCTTCATTCTGCATTATGTTGGGGACATTCTGGGGCCTCTGAACTAACTACCAGTTTTCCATAGAGATATGGGGCCTCATATATGAAAACTGTCTAAGTCTAAAATTCACTTTGTTGCCCATAGCAGCCAATCAGGGCGCCCCTCTCATTTCATATAGTGCTCTTGAAAAATGAAAAGGGCACTCTGATTGGTTGCTATGGGCAGTTTTAGACCTAGAGAGTTTTCATACATGTGGCCCATGATCTCAACATACAATGGTCGTCCTGGAACCAATTAATATTGAACGTTGAGGGACCCCTGTATTTAACAGCTCCTATGTCTCCGGTATAAATCCATATGCAGTGAGCTCCCTCTATTGATGGCTGCAGGTTGCTAAAATTTAAAAATTTGGTATGAAGGTAAGCAAGGGATTTTGAGCTCTGTGTAGTAACAGAACTGCTACCACTATAAAGATATATTATGAAACTAATATTAGTATAAAGCTTGATAAAAGAGTCTATAGTTGCCCAATATTTTAATGGAGGTGGGGTCCATTATGTATGTAGAGTGGTGCTTAGAAGTTTTTGAATGCTTAGAATTTTCTATATTTCTGCCTAAAGTCCTAAAAGTAAATAAAGAGAACAAAAACAAACAAAAGAGTCAAAAATATTAGACGGTCACTTATATATTGAAAAGAATTATACAATATCATATATCTGTGAGTAATAAACGTATGTGAACCTTTGCTTTCACTATCTGGCATGACCCCCATTGTGCTGTTATACTTGCATCTAAACATCTGTGGTATGGTAATTGTTGAATAGTCCTGTAAATCGGCTCAGAGGCATTTTAGCCCATCCCTCCATACAAAACAGCTTCAACACTGTTATGTTGGTGGCTTCCTCCCATGAACTACTCACTTCAGGTCTTTCCACAAATTTGTATGGGCTTATAGGGGTTGTCTCACTACAAGTAATGCTTTTTATGTTAAAGATCTTGCAAAAACAAGTCACTTTGCAATATGTGTCCATTAACAAAGTCCTACCTATTTCTAGATATCCCCTCTTGTATGGGCTGCATCAGCTCCTCAGGTCACGATAGCTACAAACCTGTTTGATCTCTCTTTACAGGATGCCAGCACTGGTTGCTATAGCTACAGACCTGGCTTCTACTGCAGACTAGTAGAAGCCAAGAAAACAGGACTGAGGTAAGATGAATCAATGTAGTGAGACAACTCCTTTAATGTCAAAACTTGGATTTGGTCATTTTAAAACTTAAGCTTTATACTTCTTATACCATTCTTTGGTAGAACGACTTGTGTGCTTATGGATGTTCACTTGATGCATCACCCGCTTTCTCTTGAAATTCAGAAATTCATAGACTGAAGTCCTGACATTTTCTTTTAGAATTAGCTGCTACAATTCAGAATTCATTGTTCCATCAATGATGGCACGTTGTCCTGGCCCAGATGCAGCATAACTGGCCTAAACCATGATACTACCAATGGATTTCACGAATAGTATAAGATTCTTAAACTGAAATCTAGTATTTTTTCATTCTCGAAACGTGTAAGATGTTTTGATTATGGGTGGTAGTGCCTGAACCTGTCCCTGATTGTTTTTAAACCATTGTGAAAAAATTGGGCTTTGGGATGTCCTAGACTCATTTTTCCACTCGGACCATAACCGTAATCAGAGCCATTTTTAGAATTTGAGCTGCACTAGGCACTTTCAGAGCTTGCAACCCTTAATGGTGGGTGAGACTAAAGTTGCCCTTTAGATCTGGCAGCCAAATGGTGGTGTTTTTGTATTTTTACATGTTTCCCTTTTGGTTATATTGGATTTGTTGCACTATGTTGGAACCATTGGACTATGTCGGACCAGCATTGGATCTATTTTTTCCCATTTTTTATTTTT